>JABUQX010135435.1:0-13137 GCA_015478945.1 Trachelipus rathkii
AAGAGAGAGTTCGACATAAGTGTAGTCTGTATAGATTATAATATGTCTCGATGGGTGCGTGGCATCTGTCGTAGCAGTTGCTCTGTTTAAATTAAGAAGAAATACTGTATTTATGGGTCAATCTCTAAGGATCTCATTCCATTATTGTATTTATGTTCTCTAATGGGATTCCAAATTTATTTATTCTTGTAGCGAAATGAATTTGATTTCTATTTATTGATTTTATTAAAGTTGTAACATTTTTTAAAGTTAATTGATTATTTATGTTTTAATATTTAATTGTTTGACTAATTATTATATAAATAGAGTATTATTAATTATTATTATTATTATTATTATTTATTATATTATTGTAAATTATGACTTTATTATTATTTCATTTTTCTAATGCTTCAATGTCCATGTCTTCCATTAACAGCTTGTTTTTACATTCCTTACTTAATCAATTTCATCGAATATAATAAGTTAATTATAATAATTATACTTTATAATAATTATTATAAATTAGGTTTATCTAATTAAAAATAAGATTCAATAATTAATAACAACTAAAATTATTATTAACAAAATTATAAGTTAATAGATTTAGTATAATATCTCCTCTTCTCATCCTTTCTTCTCTCGTCTCATCTTTCATATTATTTCTCACATCTGCACATTTCTCTTTACTTATTATCTCTTCTCTCTCTCATTCATTTCTTTTTACTTTCATTTATTCTCACTTTTATTTCTTCATTATCTATTAATTATTATTTTTAAATTATATTATTTCATTATAATTTCCTAAGAATTATATTCATGTTCTGCCTACTTTCTACTTCTCATATAATGAAAAGAATATTCATTATTTCATTCTTACTTTCTTCACATGTTCGATATCATAATTATCTAAAACAAAAATAATTTATTTATTACTTATTTAATTTATTGATTATTTATATTATAAAATTATAATTATTATATCCATTAACTTTAAATGTTTTTATTTGCATTATTATTTTTAATAATTTATTAAATTTATATATTATAATATATATATTAAATTAATATATATATATATCATATATATATATATATAAATATATTAATATAAGTATATTATATTAATATATCTATATATATCAATTATATTTTTTTATTTAATTTTTATAAAAAAAAAATTGATTTTACTTATTGCCTAAATATTTGAGGAAGAAGGAGGTCCATTATTGTGGAAAAAAATTCACTCAAATATAGATCAAAAATTAATATAGAATAAAGGTTTCTTTACGTTTATATATTGACTCAATGTATAACACCAGTATGTTTATGAAAGCATTATATATGTACTTTTCGTTGGTTAAGGCGACAAATCAAAATTCCTCCACGTCAATTGATCTTATGAAAATAATGGGATTTAGGTCAATGAGATCAAAATAGAATTCTAGAATCAATAGGAGTTTGAAATATAAACATTTAAACATTATTTTAATAAGTAATTATATAAATTATAGGTAAATAAGCATTTAACGTTTAACTACGTAAGTTTGCTTTATCTATTTTTTTTAAGAGGAGGCCCGGCCTCCTGTGCTCCCCCGTAAAGCACAAAACGATATTATATATAATATATATATTTATTTATATTATATATCGATTAATATACTCTCACTGGTGGTCGAAACTTTTTGAAACGTTAAGATTTACCGAGTTATCGTTTATATATATACAGTTTTAGTATATCAGAATATGTGTGAAAAGGCATAACGAAGTGTGAGTCATTAGCCTGAGTCTAAATCACTAGCTACTGCTTTTTATATACACTATATTATATAACAACTTCTACCCAATTATAAAATCTCAAGGTGCCACTGGGATATAAATATTAATATATATTATATATTATCTATTAATTATTTATATATTATATAATCAAATATATATTATATAATATATATATAATATACTATATATATATCACCGTTATGCTTCCGTATTACTTTATATTAGCTATTTAGAAATCCTCAATAACTACGTCAAAATATTAGTTCAAGTTTTAGTATATTGGTTTGTGGATATTAATTATATTAAATAAATTTTCACAATTAATATCATTTATTAATTTATATATTAAAAACATACCCCCATAAAGTATAAATAAATATATTAAATATATGTAATACCCTTAGCGATACTACTATATGATATTATACACAATAGATACTTAATTATATATATATTAGTCTATACCTCATTTACATCCCATCATACTAATTAAGTATATAAATAATACGTATATTTATATTTTATAATATTTATTTAGCATCTAACATATATTTAAATATTATACATAAATATTATTCCTATACTGAAGCTATTACTTCCAGATGGGTTATAACTAACTCAATGATTCACTATATTAATTTATATTTCACTGAAGTTGATCCATTCAGGCTCAAGTCTTAGGTCACATATATATATATAAGAGTTTCACATTTTAAAAACCATTTTCCTTGCTAAATAGATACTTGTAGTTCGTATTAAACCAGAATAATATTATGTTACTATTATACTACTCGTATACTACTATCCATTAGTATTTTCTACAATGGAGGGATACTATCATAACATATTAATATATATATATTAAATTATATATATATAATTATATATATAGTATATATAATAAATATATATAAAACTTAATTACTAAATAATATATGTTAATAGTTTCGACATATATATTCTGTAATATACAATATAGGAAAAATAACTTAAAATAAATATCACATATAATATAGACTAAATTTAATATTATATATATATAATATATACCTGGTCATATTTATAATTGTATATATTCATAAACAATCTGAAAATTTTATCTTTTAAACTAATATCTTAAACCAAATGGCTAATGCCATCGTAAAATTAATGTTTATACTAATATATATCCCTTTATTATCTTGAAACTTAATATCATTAGATTAAAATAACATTATAAGTATTTACAATTATTTTAATTATTTGTAAAACTAAATATAATATAATATAGTTATATATATAACTGTAATTAGAATAATTAACTATTATAATAAGTAATATAAAGATTTTTATTTATTTATTTAATTTATATAATAATGATAGTTATGAAGGAAAGAAAAAAAAAAATAGATAAATTAATTATGGTAAATATTATTATATTAATTATAAATTTTCAATCTGGCTGCGGGGTTTACCAGAAGTAAGCATTGGAGATCGGGCCTCCTCTTATAAAAAAAATTTTATACTAATTGGAAGAACATCTTTCAAGATAATTTTCAATTATATTAGTATTTTTATCAAGATTATAAATTACTGTCTTTGAATGTTATGAAGGAAAGAACAAATATAAATATTTTTAACATTTAAATAATTCTAAATTTTATATTTATTCTTTCCGGAGAACAGTTTATTAATTATCTAATAAAGTGATCAATTGACAGGGAATGGAATTTTACGTGGATTTTTGAGGTGCTTTCCGAGTTAAATGAGAGATCGGTAAATTATATAATTAGCAATTTTTAAAAAAACATACTGTTGGTATGACATTTGAGACAACATAAAAGAGGGTATACTGTAGCTTATTAATTGTTCTAATTTTAGATAGGTATTTTTTCCACAAAGCCTCTTTTCGAAAACCGTCATAAAATAACTCCTTCCAAAATATGGTCAACACTTATTCTCAATATAATATAAGAGTGCCATTAGCAATAAATATGTGAAAACAAATAAGAGGAAAAACTAATTTTTTTTAAAAATTAAGATATATATAAAAGGATACATAAACCATTATTTTTTAATATAAATAGTAATATATAATACTATATATATATTATATAATTATATATATATCCTATTTATTAATTTATTCACTATTATTACTATTCTTATTTAATCCAGTCACAGTGAAAATAGATTTGATCATACTTACAAATATCTATATAGTCGATTAGAATTAATACTAGAGGATTGTATTAAAAGGTACCTATTTACTTATATAACTATAATATATAATAGATATAGTATATAATAGATCACAAGGTAAGCTTATATAGTAACTAATATATATACCGGCCGGATATAGTACTAAAAATTTTATATACCATTCTATATTAAAATTAATATACTACTATATTACCCAATTTTATTACCTAACTCATTAAAACTATTATATATATAGACATATATTAACCTCAATATATATATATATATAGAGGAGGAGGAGAGAGGAGAGGAGAAGGAAGAGGAGGAGAGAGAGAGAAGAGAAGAGAAGTAGAGAGAGAGAGAAGACTCCGAGATATAGACCAGAGTATCACGAGAGTATACGAACGAAACCTATTTTATACCACATAATATCATATATCATTATCATTACAGCACTTGAGCTACACACATTCTTACATTATTACCCGGCCTCTAAAATTCCTACAAAATCTCTCTAACTTCCCACAAACACAATTCTCACTGAAAGAAAGCCTAGATTTCAGCTTCAACTGGCCACCATATGGGTTTCTTTTTGCACATGTCCACGATCCTTACTACGCCGAAAATGACCAATTACCGTTTGATTTATGACCTAAACAAAGATATTAAACGATTTCTTATATTATTTTATTAATCTTCTTTTTTTTCGGATTTATTTTTGAGGGCACAGGTTCAACTCCATTTATTGTTAAATACGCTATGTAGATTAGTTTATATTGATTTAAAAAAGAGGGCTTATTCTCTTTTTTGTATATCTTATAGAACTATATTCTAGTTATGATCGCCCAACATAAATTTTCGTTATGGAAACAACGGCAGTTCACTTGTTTAATGGGTTTTATTAGAAAGGACATTGTTTTTAACCTTTGCTAAAAAGTACCGAGTATAAAAGACAATCCTTCGAAGATAGCCTTTATGAAGAATCCGACTTTAGGCTGGAAAGTAAATATGTGGGCAAGAATGTATGACGGCAATCATGCATTAAAAATTTTAGAGAAATTAATACATCTGGTAAAAGAAGATGATCCAAAATTCGGCGGCTCTGGATCTTACCCGAACATGAGATGTTTGATGCTTGTCTTACATTTTTACAAATATAAAGCTAAAATAAGCTTCTGGGTGGACGATTTTCTCTTCTGGTAACTATACATTGAACCTCACATTATTTCACATAATATAACATAATTAAATTATAATATTAATTATTAATAATATTATATATATAAAATATTTAAACATAATTTAATAATAATAATAATTTAATACTAACTTAATATCTATTAATACTTCATTTAATTCTAAAAATTATATATAATTAATTAAAGATAATATATATAATATAATAATAAATAATCTAATAGATAATAATTATAAATAAATTAACATTATTATAAAAATATAATAATATATATAATATAATATATAAATAATATAATAATTAGACTAAAAAAATTGGATTGGGAAATTTTCCATATACAAATATTCATAAAATTAAATAAATTATGTAAAATATTTATTAAATAATACTCAAAACAATATGTATACAATAAATATAATAAATATAATAATTATAAATAATTAATAATATAATATATAATTATATTAAATAATTTAAAATTAATTAAATATAATAATAATTTAAAATAATAAATCAGATCATATAATTATATAGTATTATATAATAAATAATAATTATAAATATATATTAAATATATAAAATAATTAATATGGCATTTTAAAATGAATGGAAAAAATAATAATGCTGTAAATAATAATACTAATATTATTAGTAATATTAAGTACATAATTATAAGAAAGGATAAAGATAAAATAATTATACCCAAATAATTTGTTGTAAGAATTTATCTCCTGTTTATCGGAATTTATTATAAAACACAAAATTGATTATATAAACAAATATTCTAATTTTAATATTATAAAAATATAAATTAGTAAATAATAGATAGTAGAAATAATAAATAAAATTATTAATTAAAGTGGTATAAATAACAGTTTCTTAGGGTGGTGCAAGTATCCTTAGTAATTAATATATATCTTACAGCTAATTTAAAATTATCAAAATAATTGCAATCTAGAGAGTAGCAATCAGAGTTAGATTTATCAATTGTAGATTATGAGGATCTTGAAGATTCTCCAAACGAAGTGGTTATATCCCTTACTCAATTAGACTTTAACTTAATTTAAGTATCTGGTCATCTACCTTTTTATAGGCTTATATATTTAATATAAATAATATCTAATAATAAATTAGAATAATTAATATTATATAATAACTTATATATAAATAAAGATAAAGAAGTATAATATAATTTAATATATTAAATTAAGATATTATAAAATAAATATTAAATAAAATTGAAATATTTTTAATTAGATTAATGAATTTTAAAGGTTATGATAAATATATATAATAATCATATAATATATAATATCAATGATTATAAAATATCAAATAATTATATATAGTAATATTTATAACTATTAATAATAAATAAGTAAATATTGATTTATTAAACACCTATTCTAAATAATACTAATTAATAACATACTTATTTCTTACTAAAATCATGGAGATATATGACTATCAAATATATATTATATAACATATATCTTATTTAAAGAAGAATTTATAATGTTAATATATATAAAAATAATTTATTTATAATTGTAGAATGAAATAATGATATTTATAATATAAATCTCTATATATATATAATATATGTGTATTTTTGTTATTAATATTTATGTAAGTATAATAAAATAAAGTATTATCTATTAACGAAAATAAGAATGAATATATATAATTATGAACACTATATTTAGTTATATATTATATATTATATTGTAATTTTTATATTGATAAAGATTTATAGTTATTATTTATTAATTTATATTAATTTTAATTATATTATTATTTAATTAATTATATATATTAGGGGAATTATATTTTAATTGATTATCTAGATTAGAGATTTCTAAATTATACAGTAATTTTTAGGATATTAATTATTTATAATTATTATTTAATTATTAAATTAATATATATAATATATATATATAATTATATATATATATATAAATTATATATATCATATTATAATATATATAATATATTATATTATATAAATATAAATATACTTATTTAATATTAACTATTATATATAATATTTATTAATTAATTAATATATTATATTATAATATTAATATTATTAAATATATATATATTATATATATTTATAATATATATATAGTATATATAATATATATTATTAATTATATATAATATTATATTAATATATATAATATTAGTAACAATTTTAATTTATTTTTGAAAGTGTCATCCATGTTTCGGTTCCTGAAGCCAACTACTTGATATAAATATATTATAATAATATATATTATATGATATTAATAATATATAATATATATATATAATATTATAATTAATAAATATATTAATAATATATATATTAATATATATATATATATATTATATTATATATAATATATATATTATATATTATATATATTATATATATATAAATATATTATATTAATATATCATATTATATAATATATTAGATCAGCGGTGTAACTTAACAGCATACCCTCTAATCGCATTCGTAGCATACGCTCTTCATGATCTCTCATCTTTTTTCTCTATCTCTATCTAATATTAAATTAATAATATAATATAGTTATATATTAAATATCCATATGATATATATATATCATAATATGTTTTAGAAATGTAACCTATATATTCATCTACGGATTCTGTAATGCTCTATTCTGAATGCACTATACAAGTGGTATCATGGTTAGACTCACCATTTATGGTACTTGATTCATTAATAAATTAGAAATATATATAATGTAAGTTTCCTTTATTAATAAAGGTGATAAAATTAACTTACACAGTATCTATGTTAGTAACTGGAGTACTGTATAGTATATTGGAATGAGTTACATATTTTAAGAGGTTTGTTTGATTTCTTAAACCACATCCTAGTATTATTACTGAAATGGGTGATAGGGTTAACAAACGTATTATATTAATAAATTGCGGTTCAAACTTTCAAAATTTGTTTAACGAATATTAGGTAAGGAAAATGTTAAAAAAATGAATAATTCCATCTTCTAATAATGTTATTCAGATAAGTGAAGAAAAACGAATAAATCAACTATTCTACTGCTGATGATATGAATTTTCTCTTTGCACCAAAATTAGTGATATTTAAAAAATAAAAAAGTAGACTATTATTGTAAGGGATTTAAATAGGACTATGGTATGGTACGGGAGAAATAAACATACCATTTCACTTTGACAAAGAATAGATAATATAAAAAAATAAAACTAAATTATTCACTTGGGCTGGGTAATCAATAGTAGATGTGTAGATGCTACTGGTCCTTTGAATTTAGCTCTCCGATTCCTGCTTTTTAACGAGAGTGGACTACGAAAGCCCATAACCATGTTGATCAGATGGGACAGGTATAGAATGGAGCTTAATGATTCTTCTGTTGAATACCTTGTGTTTTTTGATTTTAATTTTACATTATGATACGTATTATGATGTATGTCCATTGGTGTTAGAGGATAATGCTTGTTTCAAAAATAGACCTTTAATTTATTAACAAAAATAAAGTTTAAGAAAGATTTAATATATTCAATATAACTTTTTGACGGATATATCTTTGAGTAATGAGGTCTCTGTGTTTAGTTCGTGTTTTCATGTATAGATGAGTTAAATAATACATTGTTACGTGAGGCTTAATAGCAAACAGGTATATCAAGGGCGTGATTATGAGTGATACAATTATATATTTAGAGCTAGATTAAATAATTAGTTACGAATATATTAAAAATTGATTAATTATTATGATTAAATATGGATTTGTTAATATTTATTAAGTTATTTGGTAAAATATATAAAATATTAGGTATACATACATAATATATTAGTATTAAATTATATTTTTATTGTTTACTTAGTTAAATATATGTATTTATATTATAAGTATTTTAATTATTAATAATATATAATATATATTATATATAATTATATTATATTAATATAATTAATTATATATATATATAAAGTATATATATATTATTTAAAGTACAATAAAAAATATTCTATTAAAAATTTAATATATATTAATTATATAATTATATATATTAATATCATTAATTAATATATACTAATATATATATATATATATTAATATATATTATAATAATATTATATATATTAATATTAATATATCATATATATATAATATATACTATATAATATTATATATATATATATTATATATATATTAATATAAATATATATTATAATAGTATACATTATTAATAATAATGCTTCACCGGTAAGTACCTATATTATACAGTAGTAAGAGTCAATCGCCAGACAATATGCCTAAAGGGTACCAATGAGTTATCGCAAAACTGTGTAGTATAGTGTGATAAAGTAATGTGAGCTAATTCCTTACATTACAATTTGGACTTGGTTTCGTCCTATGTCTTCAGGACGTATTAATTTGAAGTACAACCCTACCTTCACTTGATTATACGTAGGCAACTGCCCGTGAGTTAGGTGGAGTTGTATCTATTATATTAATAATATATTAAAAATATATTTATAATAATATATGTAAATACGTATTTGAGTGATGTGATGGAAGGCAGGACATATGAATTTAGTAATAGATTGGCAAAGTAGTTTGATTCATAAAATAGAGAATTAGGAAGAAATGCTATGATAAATGCGAGAATAAATAGATAGTTTATAAGTATGTAAGATAATGTTGTTGTTGTAAGCTCTAACTCTGTCTCTATTTATCAAATTTTCAGTTAATAATTAACCACATAGTAAGGTAATTGATGGTAAATATATTTCATAAACTATCAGTCAAAATCATTTGAAGAAATTAAAATTCAAAAATTTTTATATCATATATACTATATAAATATATACTAACATAAAATGTTTATTCATTATATAAACATGAAGAAGGGTGGTTGATGACGGGCTATTAAATATTTTTATATTTATTGACTTCCACATACACAGTTCTTTGTATGATGGAGTTTATAAAATATCCTTTAAAAAATAATAAAACTGTAGACTCTCTTAGTTACTTTCTGAAAATGGGTGTCGTGAGAGGTTGATGATGAGGGGTGGTTAGATGTTGTCGTTTGGATTTGTTTGGATAGTATGAATTAGGTAGTGAAATTACTGTGTTAGATGTTAATAGGCTTGTGGGATATAAATCCCTGTCTGTGAAGTATAGGAGAATAATAGAGAATTTAGCACATCTCGCAGTATAAAAATGCCTATCATTTCAGTTCACCGACTGAAGGCCGCAATAGATGAGGAATCCGACAGATGATTAAAATGGAAGAATTGATTGTCAAACTCGTTCGGACACGGGTCAAACGATGAAGAGTTTCCTTTGCATGGTTATTGGTTTTATGGCTGGATACCGCGCGTACAGGGCTAGCAACCCGGGTCCTTTCCTTTTAGTAGTCATCTGTATTCTATAATTACTCTTGGACCAGCGGTTGGATTTCTTATTGAGCAGAACCTGTCTAGCACAATGCAGCCAATTCTCTGGAGAAACTCTGCAGAGCCTACAGAATTTTTTTGACGTGGCCTACAATGGAAGAAGATGCTAGTTCTAACGTTTGATAAGGAGGCCCAGAACTCCCTACCTTGAGTGCGTTTAACCTCTCCGATGGTATGAGTGTGCGGGAGAACAAAATACGCCAGAGAAGTTGTCTAGATAGATCTGTCATTAGATGATGAAGTTAAGCGCCATTCGGCCAGAAGAGAAGACGGCTGTATTCAACTGACAGGCGAGTCGAAAGCCCGACCATCCTGGGAGTTGGTTTATAGATGGAGTGATATAATTATATATATATATATATATAATGAATTAAGATATTAAATGATGATGATAAAATGATTGAATATGATGGATTAAGTAATGATATTATATAGATGAAGATAGATGATTAAAATATGTGCTACAACTTTGGTAGATATATTATGAGGATATCGGATTAGATGTATATATAGATAGTAAATAAATTGTATATTTCAATATAAAATTTAATTGATTACTAGATAATGATGATGGGAAGAATTAATCAATCAATTTTATAAATCACTATGAGTTATTTTATAAAGAAAACTTCTTACTGAGCGAAGTACATTAAAAAGGGTGTAGTTAAAAGAGTTTTCAAAAGTAAATGAAGTTTGAATTTTTATTAAACTTTTATTTTAACTTTATAAGTTTATTTTAAGGAGCATGATAATAATAATATGTATTTTTATATTTTATGTGAATTATTCATATTGTGTTTATTGATTATTGCAACTACAACTATTTAACATAAATATGTTGCTATTGATTTATTATTGATTTATTTCCTAATTCTATATTAAAAATATTATTATAATAATATACTCAAATATTCAAACTATACAATTATTATAAAACTAAATTAATTAAAATATTATAAAAAAGTATCGATCTTGTGAAATATTCTACTCAAACTAACAACAACAACAACAACCGAAACAACAACAACAACAACAACAACAACAACAACAACAACAAAATATAATAATAATAATAATATTATAAAATATTAATTTATAATAATCATATAAAATTATATCATAATTACACCAAATAAAAATAAATTACTACATAATTAAAATTATTAATATATTCAATTGATTTTAATAAAAAAAGAGTTAGAATTCCGTAAACTTAAATATTAATTGCCTATTATTAATATTTAATTAATCTAAGTCAAATTCTCCGACGGAGATGGGCAAAAACGTATGATTCTATGACACACCGGTGGAAGCAGCCAGCAACACGAGAATTAAGATATGCACGGAGTGCATATACTAAGAAAAAGAGTAGCATAGAATATTTATAATATGATATACTATATAATATAATATGTCAATAAACATTTCACTGAACTATAATAATATGAGGTATATAATGATGATATTATGATATAAAATAATAATAAATCTTTATCATTCTTATTAATTAATGTATATATTATATAATAATAAATATTATAGTGTGAGTGAGTGTGTAATTTTGAATATCAGGAAGGCATCTAAAAATGCTTGGTTACATATAAATAAAAACTAAAATTTTAATATTCAAAAATTATTCAAAATCTCAGTTGATTCAAAATTAGCTAAATCACAATATTAAATTAACATACATGCTATGATAGTAAATTAAAAAAAAGAAGGTAAGTTATGTTTAGTTACGGCATTTTGTTGTTAAACTTAGGTATACTTATTATCTTTATAATATTTATAGTATTATTTACTTATATTATTTTTATGTTTTTATTAAGGCACTACTCATTTTGATTCTTTCATTACAGTTAAGGGTCAATACACTATCTCAATTTTGGGAGAAAAAGAAAAAAGCCTGCAAATTTTAAACTCCCAGAATGCCAAGTAAGACAAATCTCACCAGTTTTTACTATTAAAACAAAAGTTTTCACACTCGTAAAAATTTAAAAATTTTAAATATACCCTCATATCCCACCTGCTCTCCAATTTGTATAATAAGGCAAATCAATTTATCTCTATTCTAAACTACACTATTCAATTTCTACGATGTATGTTGACTATGCGTACCTCTCAAGTAAAGGGGACAGTGCTTATCGATAGTCCGTTACAGTTACTATTAAAGATTTATATACACATGAATACTTTATTAACTAACATAGAACCATATTAAATGATATAAGTTATTAATTAATATATATATAATTATATATATATATTAATATATATATATTAATATAGTATATATATATTAATTATATATATATAATATATATATATTATATATATTATATTAATTATATATATTATCAATTATATATATATTTATATAATTATAATATATACTAATATATTAATATATTATATATATATAAATTAATTAATATATATATATAATTATTATAATATATAATATATATATGATTATATATATAATATATGTATATATTTAATATATATATATATCTATTATATATATCAATATATA
>JABUQX010135436.1:0-32500 GCA_015478945.1 Trachelipus rathkii
TATATATTACAACATAAATTTTTTTTTTTTAGTTTGGTTTATCTTTTAGGTTATTGTTTGGATTCATTTAAATAAAAATGATGATCTGATTTGTTAATGAAACAGAATATGTAGGGTGTTGGTTATAGTATATATATGTTGTATATCTTACAATATACATCCTATACTTTTTATAAATCATTAATCTTTTATGTCTAAAAAAAATTTTTGTACCTGCTTTGACATTCTTTTAGTACACAGAAGTAATAAATACTAATAAAATTTAATATAACCAATAATTATTAATTATATTATCAATAGTATTAAATAATTATTATATATACAATCGTAATAATATATTAAATTAGATATATTAAATAATTAATTAATAATCTATATTCTATATATATTAAATAATAATAAATAATAATAATATTAATTAATAATTATAATAAAAATAATAATAAATCAATAAATAATAATCTCACTTCATTTCTAATCAACTTTTATTCCAGTTCACTATCTGTGATTTTATTGAATCATATTTCCTAAAGGCAGAAATTATTTTTCTTTGCCTCACATTATATATAATTTAAATTATTATATATTAATAACATTATATTCTACTCTATATTATCATATTTTATATGATATTAGTAAATTCATATAATAATATATAATTATTATACTATATATATTTAATATTATATATTTTAATTATTATATTATAATATATTAATATTATATATATCTATATAGTATATATATATATATATCTATTATATCTATATATATATCCTTATAATATATATATATATATATTTATACATATTATATCTATTATTATATATATATATATCATATATATACTTATATAAGTTTATTATTTATATTAAGTTAGGGCCGTTACCCATATTTAGTGGTAGGCGGGTAGTAGCTCCTCCTCTACTATTTTTTATTGACGATCTTATTTAAATCAAGAAATCATTTATATTTTAAATTAGGTTAAAAGTTTACCTCATTATATTACAAATTTTTCTCTGAAAGTGTAAAAGAACTATGATTTATAATTTTTTTTTTTACAAAGACCTATCAATCTACTTTAGTAATTAAATATCAGATTTTATTATAAATTAAATAACATTTTGAAATTTGACTATTGCCATCGCTATACATGTTTTATACTTAAATAATCAATATTAAACATTAATATAAAAAATTGCAATCTATTAAATCTTTAGCTATTTCAATTAATTAAATAGCTTAATAACAAATAGGGACAATAGCCAAATAGCATATAATCTTGCTCATTGTAATCGACGAAAAATACGCGAAGATTTCGTTTAAAGAGTCTGATAATATATCGCTTCAAGTACTTAACTGTAATATTAATTTGAAATGTAAAAATTTTATTAATACTCTCTCTATCTCTCTTATTATCTATCTTATATTTATTACTACGTCTCTACTTATCTACTACTCAGTTATCTATTGTCATCATTAGCATCAAACTCAGGCATCGCTCTCTTTGGTAAATATTTTATATATAATACTATATATATTATAATTATATATATTATTATATATTGTATATATTATAATATATATTTATATTTAATTATATATGTATATATTATATAATTAGTATTATATATATAATATATATATATATATATATATTATATTATATATATTATATACTTATATATATATAATAATATATATATATATATATATTAATATTATATATAATTATATATATATATATATATATATATATAGTTGTACGAAAGTTTGTATACACATGACCAGAACGTACGAGGACATCGTTATAATTAATTTATTAATATTATATATATATATAATATATATATATTTATATATATATTATATATATATAATATTTAATTATTATATTATATATTACTATTATATATTTAATATATTTATATATTATAATTATTATATGATCGGTTCGGGGTTTAAGTACATTTTATTCTAAGTACAATAAAGTACATCTTAAGTAATAATATAATAACTTTCTCCTATGAATTGTTTACAATATCGTTACCAATAGTATCAAGTCTATCTTCTATTCTCTACTCAGAATGTTGTGTCTGTTCGTAGATGTGCATGTGTAGTTACGTTGGTAGTATCAATTTTTTTACCACAGTCTACATGTCCAGGACACACGCTGTTTAGCACTAAATCTGATTTTATTCTTTTTGTCATTGGACAAATACTTCTCGATATATGATTATCTTTATGTGTTAGTTTTGTTTAAATATAAATAAAATTAATTATTTATTTCATTGAGCTCACTTCCTTATATATAAAGTGTATTTAACTACGGTCATTATATTAATATATATTTAAGTTTGGTTAATTGATAAAGTAGTTAGATTTTAATTTTTAATTGCAAAATAGCTTTAAAATGCTTTATCTTAAGGCAAACTCAAACTTAATTTATGTAATTAATAATCTGGAAGGCTCACTACAAATTTATATTAATTTTCCAATAGGCATTAAAAAGAGTCAAATAATTAGTTTACTGCGTAAAGTTTTGACTCTTTACTTGTAATATGGTTTAAAAAATTTATCTATAAAACGAGATTAAATTAATTATTCATTTGTGAAATGCTATAGCAATGCTTGATAGTAAAAGTGTCATACCATACTCTTAAGACTAGAACTTTTACTATATCTGAATCAGCGCAAGAACATAAGGTAGGCTCAAGTGTCTTCGGTTCATAGTAATCACTAGAAGTCGAATAATCATAAAAATCCGAATTGAGGAAACTAGATATAATGATAAGTATAGTTTTTAATATAACAACAAGATCAACAACACAAGCACTACCGGATTACCAGCTTCAATTAAAAATTCTGGGCCGGTACCTCTCTTTCTTTAATAATCCTACTAATCAGTTGAGCAACTCTCGTTCGCCATGTGATCAGTAATAATTCCTATCCTGTATGAAGTTACACTGTGATCTCTTATTCTTAATTATTAAGCTGATATCTTTAGGATTTACTACTTTTTTATTAATTCTTATTCATTATCTATTATTATATCTTATTAAATCATAATAGTACACTCTAATTAGGTCAAAATTCGTGTGAATACTAGTTTTCTTTTATTTCTATATGTGAATCCCAGGTTGGGCTTAAATCATAAACTCAATATTCCTTCATACAATAAACGTCACCATTCACTCTGTTATCGATCATCCATTTAAACTTCTCTAGCCTATCTGCACATACATATACCTCACTAAATATTACTACTTACTTCATTCCCAGGCATATAAATACTTACTTTTCATGAAACTCATATTTTATTTCATTATACTTAAATTTTCTTTATTCTGTTAGTGTTCTCTATTCCAATATTATTACCAGTTATTGTATTTTTACTCATATTCACATCTATACTTCATACATTTATAGATCTATTTATTAACTCGTTATATATATACTCCGAATTATTATTATTTTTTACTCGGAATTGTGAAACTTTTGTTATCCCTTTTTTCTATCTGTAACAGGTATATATATATATTATTGTACCTAATAAACCATCTTTTTTACAACTGTACTTTGATGGAAAAAGTTGTAAGTTGACAAGATTTTTTATCTATCTTGCACAGAAGATTTTTGTAGTAACAACTTACAATTTTTTCATTGATAATTAATATTTAAAGAATAAGATTTAAGTATTTTCATTCTGTTGACGATCTAACAATAATGTTACGTACCTTCTATACTTTTATGACTTGCAAGACATGTCTAACCCAGATATATCTTATGGTTAAATCCGTGTGAAGGAATCGGGTCTCTCTTTCTCTCGATTATATATTTAAGACATTATATTTAATTAATGTACAGAGAAATCAGTATTAATTTAGTCTATTAACATATTCTACTTTTCTACTCAATTACTTGCTATATTCTAATATATCTTGTTTATATTTGAACCTCAAAATAGCTAGGATTACGTTTTATTTAACAGTTAATATATCTTTTTCTTTCTCTGACATTCATTCGTTCCCTTCTCTGATCGCTGATATTTTGTAAATCATTTTGCATGAAATTTTAAATAAAAACTGAATATTATTATTCCAACTTTTTACCATATTATCACTCTTTAAACGTTATTTCAGCAATACTCTAATCAATATATTATTATTTCAAATACATTCCAGTGATGTACGATTTAAAGTTTGTAAGATTTAAAATAACAAATTAAATAAATAAAAAATTATTAAGTTTACATGGCTGTCTTGTTTTCCTCATAGATTAAGTTTGAACTAACAATTATTAATTAATTAACTGCTTCATTAATTTTCATCCCGTATCGAAAAATCCAGAGTCGAAAGAATAAATGATAAAGTTAATAAAAAGCTCCTATCAGTAGATTGTTCATCTCGTATAAATTTAAACGCTATTGGTCATTAAAACTCATGTGATAGTACTAATTATTTATTAAAAAACGTCAATGGAAGAAAAAAACTCGATCCTTGAAAAGATGTCCAATAAGCTGAATGTTACATCCTTTATAGTTTTAACGATATCGCAATAAGCGCGGATAAATTCCTACAAGCAAGGGGAAGGATTCTAAAGATCCTTGCTCTAATATATTCTAAATAAAAAATTCAATTTCATGAGCTTTATATAATATATTATTTCTTTAGTGGCCTTAACATGTGATCTCCAACTATATGAGAGTACCAGCCATTGTTTCTAGCCACTTTTGTCGCTCCACGGATCTTCTCGACTTTGTAGAGTGTGTACTTCCGCAGTTTTTTTAAAGTATTTTCCCTGTAAAATATTTTCTGTATTTTATATAATTTACTTAAAAACACAATATTTCTATCAAAACAATTTACCACCATACATATTTGAGCTAACTAACCCGATATTCTCTCAATTAAAAATCATACTTTCAACACCACCCTACACTCATTTTATTAACTATACATTTTTTCCTGCAAGAGTACTGAAAGAGAGAGGTGTTCTGTACTCCTCGAAATGAACAAGGGAGTGTATGTTTCGTAAGTTAAGTAGATAATATACCTAGAAATCTTACTTAAGCTTTTTAGATAGAGCTTCTAGTCCTTTATAATAGAAGTGTAAAAAAAAGAGCATAGGAAGAAACAAAAAGACAAGGAATAAATTATTCAATTAAAGAACCAAACTTATTGGTGATCATTCCTTTAAATGTTCGTGTCTTTTATCTTGATATAACGATATAAATAATTTTCTCTTATAAGGTAACACTTATATTCTAAAGAAAAGGAAGATATTTTTTTCTCATTATTTCCTAATATTCCATCGAGTATGAATAAAAATTATAAATATCTCCAAAATATAATATAATCTATCTGAGCTCTTTATATTCCTTTTTAGTAATTTTGATACCTAAGTCTAACTATATATATTTTTTATTTTTTCATCTTTTTTTTATATATCTATATATAATATATATATATATATATATCATTATAATAATTAGAGTGTAATGATATTAGTCCTATTACTATCAAAGGAGAAAGTACTGAATATTTATAGTAATAACTCTCTCGTATCTTATAATGATATAGATATTTTTACTGGTTCATATCATATACTATATAATAAAATATATAAACTTTTCTATTTAATCTATATTTCTAGCTTATATTTCTACATAGTGACATTTATATTTAAATTATGACTTCTATTTGTTTAAGATATAATACTGTCAATGTGTGAATAATCGGGTATATAAGAATCCTAAAGTCTAATATTGGTAAACGGATCGTTATTTATTTGATTGAACTAAGATGATAGCAGTTATTAAATTATATTAAAAATGAAGTGAGTAATATAATTCCCTCTTATCGTATTACTGTTATAGTGATAAACTAGCATATTTCTAACCTTTTTCAATAATACACCCAATATTATGGAAGTAAAGTAAATTACGTCCTGAAAATTGTCAGGTTGTGAAACTGAGTGAATAATTGAAAAACTATATATAATATAATACATTAATTTGAAATATATATATAATGTTATGATTATATATATTAAATTTTAATGTCTCACGAAATTAAGACTATGCCATAATTTATAAAACTCATTAATCTCTTAATTTAACGTATAAATATAATTTATTATTAATGTATATGAATCAACTCGTAGATCTCTGTTGTAATCTAAAAAATCACGTAAATAAGTTTTACATAGGAAATCCCTTTAGTCGCAACTTTATTAATCTATTTGTTACTTAGTATATACTTTTAAGTATTAATATTAATAATTATTCTTAATATTAATATATATGATTTTTTATTTCAGGTAAATAATGATAATCATAATAAAAATAAATAAATACTTATTAAAACTAGCTACTTATAAATCTTATATAAAAATAACTTAAATCTTATATAACATATAACATATCTTATAAAAAATCTTATTCAGTCTATTTAACTTTAAATCTTTCACTGATTACATATATGATTTGGTTAGTTTAATTTAATATTTGGCTATTCGATAAAGGTAGTAGTCTATAAAATACTTAATTGAAACACTATTAATAATTTTATACTAATATATTATATTTGAATAATAGTGTTATATCAACCTTGAAGAGGAAAAGTATTTTTAATCTCTACTTATTGGGGGCCTCGAACCTCGAATCCAATCGCCGTTGGATAAATAGCAAGTGTTTTACCCCATTGGAAACAACACGATGAGGGAATTGCTAATAAGAACTAATCGGAAGAATACTTTACTTCTCAGCGGCTCTTGATATCTATATGTATTATATTGATGTATAAGGTCTATTATTTTCAATTTATATAAAATATATTTTATATCAAATGTAGAAGATATTATAGAATAGTTTATTAGGATAATATATTATATAATATTTAATAATAGTAATTTTATATTACTATCAGAGTACTATCCCGATAACTCTGGTGAGAAAGGATGTTATATCGTGTGTTTTATTTAGTGATAAAAATTATCTATGGTAACATATATATTAGGACTGGTTGTAATAGATTTTGCGCCATACATGTCCCAAAAAGTCTGCCAAATAACACTTCCACTTAATTCTTCATAATGGAACTTTGTGAATTTGAAGTAGTGTTCCCATTAGTATATTTTAATATGGATTTCAATTTATTAATAGCAATTAGGGTGGTTTAATAATATGTTTGAATTGTTTGACTATAAGGAGATTACTCACTCATATTAATAACATTTGAGATTAAAATAGAGTCATTCTTAATAGATTTTAGAAAGCTCAGACAATCACTGTTTAAGGTAATTAATAGATGTCTTACAGTTGGGAGCGGGAAATACATCAGGAAACATCCAAAAATTATTTAAGATGTTTTATTTAAATAAGCCTACAAATGAACAAATACTGTATGTTCACTGGTTCTCAAATCATAGCATTAACATAGGATCATAAAAGGTAAATGTCCTTTATTTTAAAAAAGAGCCTTAAATAGTCGACAGAGCCAGAATTTATCGATATCATGGCATATTTGAGATCTTCAACTTATCTTGTTCAGTGTATTGCTATACTAACAAAGACAAGTGATGTTAACTTAATTTGGGTGCGTTCTGAGATCCGAATCTGCCAGTTGGTGTATTCTAAGTCTATCAGGTCCTGGATATTTGCATCGGATATTAAGGACATTCCCCCTTTTCGTATTCGTAGGAGATTTTACCAATTTGCTATAACGGGGCATATAATGTATTGGTTTTTTTTATGTAGCAATATTATATTAATTCAAGGCGATTTTCTCTACATTACAGTTGTTCTTTATGGTTTTTAGCATATAGTCTTTTACGCCATCCTTTTATAGTAATATGTTTTTTGGCGATGGGTGTACATCCATAAATGAATTGATATTTTCTTGTATTATTTCATTTAACTTCACTTTAAAGTATATCTTAATCATTATCAGATGCTCATATTTCTATTATATATTTATTTAGCAGATTTTTACTAGGATTTTATATTTTGAAGAATAAGTTATTTAATTATCTCATTTATATCATATATGAGCCTGATGCAAATCACGCATATGTGCATCAACTAGTAGAAAATACTTAGATTGCAAAAATAACACTATACCCGATGTCTTTTGTTACTTTTGTGAAAATTTTTAAAAACCTTCCAATCAAGGGGTTAATATAATACTAGACTTTGTTAAGCAAAACTATAACTTTGCCTATTACTTATGAGGTATAATACAACTTAAGGTGATTTTTACGATAATCGTGGTGATACACCACATAATAAGTACTGTCACACTTGATAATGTCACTATCGAAAGATCTATCGACAATTGAGAAAAGTAGGGTCTAGAAATATCTATAAATCCTATTTTGGAGTTGCCTATGGTACTTTTTTCTGTTCTCAATACACCAAGCATTTTGTTGGTCACTGATTATATATATAATATATATAATTATATATATCTATATTATATATTATTATATATTATAATATATTATATATATATATTATATATATTATATTAATATTTTATATATTATATATATATATATATATATATATTATTATTTACATATATATATATTTATATATATATTAATATTAAAATAATATGTAGTTATATATATATATATATATTATATATTTATTAATATATATATAATATATATATATGTATATATAATTATATTATATTATATTATATATATTTATATATATATATTAATAATTTATATATATATTATATTATCAATAATAATTTAATATATATATATATTATATTTTATTATTATTTATTTTATTTATCTATACAGGTTTATTGGGTCTCATGGGTCTTATATCGGTATGATATTTCATGGTACCATTTATTATTCATCCAGTGTTGGGGGGTAGGCCCTCACCATGCGCCTTTGGTCCTTTTGCTACTGTTTCTTTTCGGGTATTCCATAGGCGCCAGTCTTGTTTACGTACCCTTTTGCGTTACCTGCGATACTGTACTGTCTACATTATCTAAATTAGCATTCCCTCTTATCCACTTTCTCGAGGCTACCTGTTCACCAGAAGTGTCGTGAATTAGTCCATATTCAATATTGTTGAGTAATTAATAAGTGAAATTGACGCCACTGCACTTTGTCGTCTTTGGATATAAGTGATAATGGAGCAAGTCACAATGTTACATGGCACCATTTAACTGAACTAAAGATCAGGACTACATTTACAAATGGGCTTCGGCCTATAATACAGAATATATGAATCTAAAAAGTCTATCGTGACTAAATACTCTAACTGGTTAATCACCATTTATATTTTACTTTCATGACTGAGAAGTAAGCGCGCGTGAGTATATTTCCCTCATTAATAACAGAGTAAACATTTACGCTATATATTTAGATCTTTGGATTATGTACATTTTACGAAGGTTCAATGTACTTCCTAAGAACAATATTTACGCTTACAGATGCAACTCCATGTCTTGTTTTGGTAATAACTTAGTCACCTTAGCGCAATAATCTATTATGGGCTGTAAACATATACACCATTTACCAAAGTATGCGAGGATTTTAATTTAGCGATCTTTGTACTCCGTCGCTTCACATATATGCATGCGGAGATCACTATGAAATCGATAATTACCATCTATATCGACAGGTTCAATAAGTACCTTTATCTAACTTAATGGAATGCCTCGTGCTCAGGGTGCATAATAGTAGCTTGAAATATTAAGTAAGGTTATTTTTATCAATTGCTCACGGGACCAAGCACAGGGAAGTGGTTTTCAAGGACGGAATAGCAATGCAATAACTCTACCGTTGTCTCTAGGGTATTAACTTTTACACAGCAAATACATCTCAAGTAGGAATAGCAAGTGACAATATCCTCGTGCTTTTCGCGCAGACGAGAAGGTACGCGTCACAGCAACATGTTTGCAGTTTGTGACACCCGGATTCGAGACCAATCAATATTTAGGGCAGGCGTTTTAGGATGGGCAAGAGCCGCGCTACTTATTAGTAAATAGCTCGTCTTTTGGTTAGAACGATAGACTGGCCTAGTCTTCTGTTTTTGTCTCCGTACTTCTCATGCCTCTAGGTCTTGTTCCAACTCTGTGATAACGCTTTGATCAAAGGTTTGTTGCTGACTCCCTGTTCTTATCAAAGATCTCGTTTGTCGCTTGTTCACCGTGAATAGTTCGAATGTCGGGACTTATGATTCGCAGTGGACACGCAGTATTTTTGCGGTATCAGCACTCCAGGTGTGAAACAGGATTTATTATTTTTATCTATTTGCAGGTATCTCGTACTGTCAGGTGGGATGCAGGCAAATGCCTTGTGTGTTTGATCATCTATCGTCGAAATTTCGCATTACAAACTCATTCTAAAGAATTGACATCTGCGTGCGTGTATACGTAGAAATTGTGAAACGAACTTATGTAGACTACAAACTTGATTGCAATATGATTAAAAATGCTTTTTTTGAATATTGTCATCTTGAAAACTTTCCACTAATTTAGGTGATGTTAGTGACGAGCAGGGAGAGATTCCACCAAGTAAAAAATTATGGAAGAAGTTATCAAGGTTCGGTGGGCAATTAATGCACATTGGCTTATGCGGATTAAAACTTTGTTGATTAAATTACATATACCAAAAATCCGAGCTTACAGGGCTAGTTTTAACACAAGTGAGAAACTTTTATTGACTAGAGAATAATCTTAAATAAAAAGGAAGGATTTATATACTAGCACTAGTGAATGAGCACGTTTTTTAAGTGTGGGCGATAGCTTGGGTGTTGATTTTAGCTTTATGAGGTAATAGCTAATTGTATTGTAGAATATAATTGATGATGCCTATATGTTTTGTGGTATATTGTAGGTTTGAACTTATTGTCTGAATTCACTCAGTGTGGTATGATTATAATAAATAATTATTCTGCCAAGACTGGGAGGAATAGAAAAAATTTTCAATTCCTGATTTGTAAGCAAAACGGGGGTTGAACATAATCGCCGACCACTCATTGTACCTGTTAAGTACATATGTAGAATAAAAATTATTTGTGTGTTTGGTTAAAAATTAAAACGTAACTAATTTTTAATATTAGTATTACTTTTGTTAGGCATATAAAGCGGCTATTTTCTAGATTTTTTAAGTATTATGCATCATTATAAGTTTTCGAGGGTATAACGGGATTGAGTAACAGGTGTGGAACTGTATTTGCTAAGTTCATAGTAAGTAGTTGAAACTTATAAATTATATTTATCGTAAATTTATAGAGTTACTAGTTTAAGAGTGTATATCAATAGATCCAATTGAATTTTTCAAATATATAAAATATATGATAAATAGGAAGACTTATGAAGAACTTTTAATGCTAAAGCATAAAAGATCACGGACATAGAATAGAGCTAGACGAGAACTTCCAATAAAGAAGCGTGATGAGCTTGAACCGACTCCGATGTAAATTTTCAAACCTAGAAGTCTCTAGATTTACTATTTTTTGTTCAAAAAATAAAATACGTGTATATTGCTAGTATTGATAATGTAGAGGAAGTTGACATACTCATGCGCCGATATTGTTAATGGTGAGGTACCCGAGAAAATACCTTGACAAAGGTTTCTTATAATATGTGTCGGTGGTGATAACGCATTCTACGAACGTTACGCGTTTAACATTTTGCAGTAAGATTCTGTTACAATAAAATACCTCTTTCTATTAGTATCATAGTAATATAAACAGCTAAAATCGATAATATTTAAGTACATAGATTGATAGAGTGCCATCTTCCTCCTTCCTCTTCTGTAAATTAATATGTATTATGTTGTTATTACAGTAGGCTAGCAGAAAACACCTTAAACCACAGTAACGCTAACATTATTGTCTTTATTTGGAAAAAATGTCAGTAAATAAAAAATGTTAAATATATGATCAGTCAAAGAATTAGAAAAGTTATTAATAATAGTCGCATCTTGGTTTTCACATGTGAGTGTGAAAGAGACAAAGAATTGTGATTGTTAAGCGACCAATTAATGATTTTCTCTAATATAGAATTTCGGCCTTATAATGATTTCGCCAAGAAGATAGCTCTATGTAGGACTAGGTGAGGGAACCATCCTCGGTACAACTCGGAGACCAATTCGCTCTTAATATCTGGCTGGTATTATAACACCTCATAAGAATAAAAAATGTTTGAAAGTGAAAGGAATAACAATTATGATTAATAATCTTTGTGTAGCCTAAATGTATTAATTAAGTCACAATAGTTATTTATATATATAATTTTTTCGGTACATTTTTTTATTAAAACACTGACCAGGTGGGGTTTCTGTGGTGAAAATATCATCACGAGGAACTCTATCGCTCTTTTACCTGGAATATTTTGTGTATAAAGGATCATGTCAAAACTCCGTTCATAATACATAGTTCTATTTACATCAATGTTTAGTAACCAATTTTTGAAATTGTAGGAGTTTTTTACTATGAAATCGTTACTGGCAAATGGAGTTAAGAGTGGGACTAAGTATTTCGCTAGTTTATAGTTATGTGTATTAAAAGCTGCTAAAATGGGTCGAATTGGGACATTTTTTGGTGATTTAGGGAGCCGTAAGTATCCAGGGAGGAGCCTGGCGAGTAAATTTCGTTTAAATACTGTTTTGCTTATTTTATCAGTTTTTAAAAGTTTACGAAGTTGTGTGAGACTTGTCAAGACAATAAATTACGATCTTTAAATTTACCATAGACTGAACCCTGCATTAGTTTTAGATAGACAATTATATTTAACTTACCTCTCTAAAATTTTTGTCACTACGGAGAAACGACTTTTAAGTTAGGTTTTAAACTTCTTCTGCAGTTTATCATATATACTTTTTATACGTATTGGTGCTTTTGGAGAGACTAATTTATGTGCTAAAAACTACGAACCTTATAATTCAGATATGGAAGCAGTGACCCTTAAGGTAAAACTCCTCGCTCATAAATTCTATTTTAAGTTCAACCCATCTAAAGTTTTTTCATACCTAATATCGAAAGCTGACATTAGTGTACTCAAGTCCCTTAAAAGTGACTCATCTCTAATTATTTGTAAACCGGACAAAGGTCTTGGCGTTGTCCTACTAGATAAGACTGACTATGTCAATAAAGTACTTAATGTTATCTCTGATCCCACTAAATTTATCCCAGTTTTGAATAAGGACCCTCTGAGCATGTCACTCACATTTAAGGAACACAATTAACAGTTTTTTACGTAACTTAAACTGATAAACATAAGCAAAACGTATTTACGAAATTTACTCCATGGCTCCTCCCCTGGATATTACGGGCTCCTAATTCCCAAGAAATGTCCCCAATTCGACCATTTTGCAGCTTCGAATCTGACATAATATGTTCCAGTATCGAATATTTAGGAACACTCTTAACTCCATTTGCCAGTAACGATTTCATAGTAAAAAACTCCTACAATTTCAAAAACTGGTTACTAAACATTGATGTAAATAACTATTATATGACGAGTTTTGACATTGAATCCTTATACACAAATATTCCGGTAAAAGATGCGATAGAGTTCCTTCTTGATGATATTTTTCAACAGAACCCCACCTTTCATGGTTTTAATAAAGCCGAATTTAAAACTTTGCTTACTTTTTATTTCTAAATTAGATTCTTTAATTAATAATTTCCCTATGGAAGTGATTTTCTGATGAAAATTTACCGAGCTTTACACTGTTGTCACAGTACCCTTTCATATTGGACGAAACGTTGGAAATTTTTTGGATAAAAAGCAAAGTTATTTCATGATTATACTTTATTACTTTAGTAATTTAATGATGAGGTTGTACCATTTTTTGACTACTTAAATAACAAACTGAATAATATTAATTTTACAAAAGAGGAGGAGGAAGATGGCACTCTATCATTTTTAGATATGTTAATTGAGAAACGACCCTCCAAAATTCTCACGTAAAGTGTCTACCGCAAAAAGAAACCGTTTTCAGGTTGGGACTTAATTCTTCCAGCATGTCCCTCCATTATAATGCAGATAGTATAATCAATCTTTAATATACAGGGTTATTCACTCAGTCCACCCTTTTGATCTTATGCAAATAATGAACCTCAATTTTCTCCTTTTAAATTTTTTTAAAAATATGTACTGATCCTACTAATATAATTACAAATTTAAGATTTTCTGATCTCCTGTTACTCACCTAATCCTCCGACTTATAATGTACCTAATGAATATTATATTAGTTACTTTTTACGAACATTTTATAAAGCACGTAAAGAGTTAGTCCCTTTGCAGAAATGTTTTCCCCAGGTTGATATTACTGTATTCACCCACAAGAAAAATCTTTCTTCTGTAACCATAAAGACCAAACGCCTGCATCTCTTCGTTCCTCTTATTTATAAGTTTTCATGTGAAAGCGTGTGATGCTGTTTATATTGGCAGCACTTTGCGTCAATTTTTTTGTGAGGATCGATGAGCACAAAGGTGTCTCCACCCGTACAAAAACTTTCTTGAGTTCACCAGCTTTTTCTTCCATCAGAAATCATTCCCATTCTTCAGACCACAACTTTAACTATAACAATTTCGATATATTAACCCAAACAAAGTCACAAACCAACCTACATATTTTAGAAACACTCTTCATTCTAAAATAACCCTCCCTAAATAGTGATTCTGGTCCGTTCAAGCTGCAACTGTTTTGACGTACTCTGTCTGTGAAGCGATTTGTCACTTGCTTTCCTACTTAGATGTATTTGCTTGTAAAATATCCCTATACAATTGGTAAGTTATTGCCTTCTTGTTCCTTGAAAACATTCTTGCCTCTGTTATTTAAAATTTATTTATTTTTAGTTACCCCTAGACAAATTGATTAATAATCTTTATAAACTGTATATTTGTTTATGATTCCGATTAAATATTGAAGCGGCACGTCCAAGGATTGCAAATTAAATCAGTTTTGTAAATTGCTCAATTATGTTTACTTAGTTTTGTATTATATTTCAAAACATGTTGATAAAATAAATTTGTTTTTAGATTTTGAATTTTCAGTAAAATTGTACATTTTCATATTTTATTATTATCTATCTTGGATATTATAATTTCTACGTTACTTTCACTGATGATGGAACTATATTTTTTCCGAACGTTTGTTAATGAATTTTTTTGATTACAAGATTGTCGCTATATGGAAGGGGCTTCTAGTGTTGCTTTTCCTATTAAAACTAAAATTCCCAGCTCATAGAAAACTGGATTAACACTATATAGTATTAATTATTATATATATATAATATATTATATTTATATATATATATATTCTAATATAATATATATATATATTATATATATATATTACTATATATATAGTATATATATATTATACTTTATATATATATATTATATATATATATATAATATATATATAATATATATATATATATTATATAATAATTATATATATATATATATACTATATATATATATATATATATATCAGATATTATATATATATTTATAATATTATATATATATATAATATATATATATATTATATATATACTATATAAATATATTATATTATATATAATATATATATATACATATATATATATATAATTAATAGAAATGATATATAAATATATTTCATATGTTAATTGAACAAATATTTATATTTATATCTAGATTATATAATATAAAAAAATATATATTATATTCGTATATATATATATATACTTATATATATAATTATATATATATATTATTATAATTATAATATATATATATATATAATATATTTTTATTATATATATATAATGTAGCATCTCCATTAGAAGTGTTAAAAATTTTATTTATGTTTCGTACTTATGGCTAATATAAACTAGTCCGTTTGTGATACTCTTCAGTCAGTCAGGACAAATATTAAGAAATCAAAGAAATCTCACTCAAGGAACTCTTTCAGAAATCTCTCTGCCGGCAAGAGCGTAAACTGAAGGAAAAGGCTCGCGACTTGAATTTTGATCACAAATTTCGCCGCTAAAAACGAAGAAGTCTGAGGGAAGTGAAAAACGCACTGGAAAGGAAAAGGCTGCGACTTGCAATTCACCTACAAAGAAGTATCTACAGAAGGGACTTTGTTAACTTTTAATGATTTTTCATTGCGTATTTTGACTTATGATTGTGTTAAAAACTGTTTTAATTACTCTGCTGAATTTTGCAAACAAATTTATCTTTAAAAAACATAATGTAGAAAAACGCTTGTATTACTATATACTAAATAATGAATTCTATTACGAAACTTAATCAACGCCTTCTGAAAAAACAAAGAAAAAAAAGAAAAACTACAATAACAAAAATCCAATCAGAACACTTGGAGAGAATGACTCAAGCAACGACCATTATCGATACTGGACTTCAAGTTTTCTTTCTAATTAGGATTTGGCTTTTTCACAACTCAAAAGTTTCAACCGGATTCTTTGTCAGACAGCAAACTTCCTTTACGGTATGAATTTCTTTCATCATTCAAGTTTGGATTATGGGCAGAAATTCAATTTTGGATTCCACTACGAATTTCTGATTCCTTTTCGAATTCTAAATGGTTCTGTGACCTCCTCCTTTTATGTGAAGAAGTTTTAAAAATAAGGTACCTAAATCTCAAGGCATTGCTTCTACATATGTAACTTTCTTTATGGTATGGATTTCTTTCATCTTTTTAATTTGGATTATGGGCAGAAATTCATCTTTTGAATTTCCACTTCGAACTTTGATTCCTTTTCGAATTCCTATAAATGTTCTGTGACCTCTCCCTTTTATGTATGAAGAGCTATTATAATAATGCCACCTAAACTTAAAGCAACTTCGTCTCTACATAGTGTCAAGCAATGTTTCTCTCGTAACTACCTTTGAAAACTACGTGCGCTTGGTCAACCATCATGGATACTACGTTACGAAACGTCTTATCAATGGATCTTTCCTGGAGTTAAATGGTTCGATCAATGGGCCTATTTACCTTGTCAATATCAATTATTTCATATTAATCATTAAGTATGTATTAACATTTTTGTACTTATATGCTTTTAAATATCCGCGATCTTTGTTTAAATCTGTGGATATAGACAAATATGCTCTGGTGTTTAAATGCACTTTTTATTCTTCTGTATACATAACATTATTGTATTTATATGTTTTCAAATACTTGTATATATGTTTAGATCTTCGGTGTACCAGTTGTCCGTGATTGACTCTTCTTCAAGATTCTGTATCACTATTTTTGCCTTTATGTCTTTGTATGTCTGGCTTATGTTTGGACATAATTAGACCTGCCTTGCATTTGAAAGTACTTTACTTTTATGTATTTTTATTTTTTATTGTTAATTTTAACTTTTTTCTCACTTCGTGTTTAGCGCAGGAAGTAATGAGGACTCCATTATAACTTTGTAAAAAAATTTAATTTATGTCGTACTTTATGCTAGAATTTCGCGCGAGCAAAATTTTTTAGATAAGTCGAAATTGAAAAGATATATAATCGCCCGAAGGTTATACAACATCCAGGAAGTAACGTCAAATTTTTAAAATCAAAAGAAAATCCACTCAGTCTACTTTTTCAGATCCTGATGGGATGAGCGCTCATCTTAAGCAATAGGCTGCAGAACTTGAATTTCGATACAAATCTTTCCGCCGCTAACAAGAGTCTTGAGGGAAGTTTCGAAGAACCGCACTGGAAAGAAAGGCTGCACTAGCAATTCACCTACAAAGTATCTCAACAGAAGGGACTTTTGGTTACTTATATTTATCTGTATTACTTATGTTGAATAAAAACATCCCTTTCAAATATGGATTTTAATTTAATTCAAACCTTTATATAGGGGTGCTTTGCTTTAAAGAAGCCACCAACTTCAAGCAAGAACCTACCCTCATATAATATATAATATATATATATATATATATTTATATTATATAAAATATATATATATATATATTATATAATATATTTATAATATCATATATTATATATATAATAATATAATATTATATAATAATTATATATTATATATATATTATATATTATATAATATATCTACCTGTATATTATATATATATACTATATATATATATTATTATTATTATATATATATATAATAGATATATATATATATATATATATAAGTATATATTATATATATTATATTATATATTTATATATATTGGAAATCTAGCTTGGGAATATCTCTCTCATATGAAGAATTCAATCGATTGAGAGATTTTGTGGGGGAGAGAGAGAGTTTTTTATTCATATATATATCTTATATATTATATATATATATATATCTATATATATATATTAATATTTAATATATATATTAGTGATCACGTAACTCTCGCATCGCATCCGCGGCATTCCTACATATTATTAAAGATCCCATGTATCGCATGCCCCCGGCTTTGCAACATGCGGGGATGTTGCGCGGATGTTTATTGTCTAGATTTGATTGAAGAATTTTAATAATAACTTTAGATGAATCTGAAAAACGAAATGTAAAAATGAAAATGAGTTGAAGCGTGTAGAGAACGGCTTGATTTCCATATCTTAATGTTATCAAAGACAATTCCACTCGCTGGATCAGTAAACATCATTGATGGAGAGACAGTATTGCTTAAAGAACGCTCTGGCTTCGTACGGCAGCTTCGTATTCCAAAGTAACATTCTTCTTAATGGGAATGACTCATTAATCACACTGTATTAAGCCCATTGAAAACATTTGAAACAAACTAACAAAAAAAAAAAATCAGCACCTCTACAGCTTCTGTCTCCGACGTATACCATTCTCAAGGCTAAGGAAGCATTTTGAACCATCTCAAATGCAAATGATGACGTCGGTTTAAAATGCTGAAAAGATGTATTAAACTAGAGTAAAGAAAAGGTTTTAGTTCTGTGGATATTAATGACTTCATAAGTTCATACTATTGCAACTTACTTAGATCCCTTTATAAAGGAAGTTTTTTTGTAACAATATTCGAACAAGTTAAATCGTTACTTTGTGTTTGCAGTTGAAAAACTTCAAATCCGAACAGTCTATTAACTCGCCACCCATGTAAAAGAAAAAAAGAAATCTACAGACAACACAAAATCAGTAATATTAATAACAGATTCAACTGGAAGATTTCTACAGTCCAGTAGTGATGAAGATATAGTGCAAATAATTCAAAAGATGTAGAGCAAATGATTGAAAACTATCCCCAAGAAAACGATTATATTCAAAGATGATCCAATCAGTTGGTTGAAAGTTAAGCAAAATGTTTACCGTCACCTGAGTAAACTTGCAAAGAAATACTTGCCTGTCCTCCAACTAGTGTTCAGTGAGAGAAATTTAAGCAATGCTGGGCTAATATATGATGAGAGAAACAGACTCTCACAGAAAAGGCGAAAAACTGATGTTTCCCAGCACAGCCTTCCATATTGATTTCATCTAAGTGCAAGTGTATATATCCATTGAAAAACTCTCTTTTCATTACAGGTCCGGGGTTGGGAAAGAGGTTGGTTGGGTGCATTTGAAGCTCGATCCCCGCCCCACCCCTGGTAACAATTATTATAGCTTGTGGCTAAACTCGAAAATATTTTAGGCTTATATAATAGATAGTCTATATAATATATATATATTATATATATATTTATATATATATATAATTAATATATTATATATAATATTAATATAATATATATATATATTATAAATATAATATATATATGCTATATAAATATATTAATATATATATCTATATATATTTATTATATAGTATATATTATATATATATTATATATATATATATATAATATATTATTATATTATATATATATATATATATTAAATATATATAGCACAACCACACCTATATATATATATATATATATATATATATATATATATATATTATATATATATATATTAAGTATATATATAATATATATATATATAATATAATATATTTATATATAATATATATAAATTTATATATATATATAATATTATATATATTATAATATATATATATACAAACCATCCACAATCCGCATCCGCATCCGCGGATGTTAAACTCAAACATCCGCATCCGCATCCGCGATGCGAAAAAAATGACATCCGCTGCATCAAGCTAAATAGTATATATATTATATATATATATATATATATATATATTATATATATATATATTATTATATCTATATATATATATCTATATATACATATAACATACATATACATATCAATATATCCTGTTCTGATTTGGGTGGTAAGCCTGTTTCTTATCTTCACTGTGACTCCTTATTATCTGCTGTTCATAAATTCAAGCAAATTCATTCAAATTTACCGAAAGAGTTAAGAAAACAAAATAGACGATTTTCTAATGTAAATCTTACAATAATAAGTCAACTCCTTTTTAAATATCTGGTTAAATTATTATAATTCTAAACTAATTTTGAGTGCACAAAGGCTATTTGATAAATACAGCCCTAGCTACCTAACTAATACTTTATTAAACAATAAAATTATAAAATTTGTCACAATCGTTATTCTTATCCTGTCACGTGATTATTCAGGCCTCGAGATGCCACGTAACTACTTTTTCAATTCCCTTGGAAGATGAGATAGTCTAACTGGAAAAAGAACAAGCATTAAAACTGATGCAGTCCTAAATTGTTGATCATTAAATAAATATTTATTTTAAACAATTAAGTAAACTCGTTTAACTTTTTACTGTGAAGAGTCACAAAACTCGAGAGTCAAATTCTTGCCAAGTATCACTTATTTTTACAAACTGTTCAACTTCTGAACCATAATTAAGCTTTAACTGCAATTCCAGCAATAATGTAAACTTTGATATATAAGAATACAACTAAGTACTTACAGGTTATCCGTAGTAAGCTGCCTGTGAAACCTTATTTAGTACCTGAGTAATTGTTACTTAATCCTTATTTAATATTAATATATATTAATTTTATATATTAATATTATATATATATAGTTTAATATATATATATATATTATATATATATATATATATATATTATATATATTAATTATATATATATATATATATTATATATTTATATATAATATATATATCTATAAAAAGAAGACATCAAACTAGAAACATTTGATGGATAATTAAATGATTAATATTTTTAAAAAATTATTTTATTAAAACAATAGAATATCAAATACATTATGCAATGATGGAAAATTCACATATAGAGCAGTTGCAAAATGATATTATAAAAAGTTTTCCTTGGATTCAACGGCAATTTTTATTAATACTGGTTTGAATAAATAACTCAAATTGTCAAACACAAATTTCTGTGTAAACTCATCAATGGGCCAGCCCGGTTACTGTTCGTTTCCTAGTATCTTCGCAGCCAAGTCTTGACTCTTCGCAGAGTACTGGAAATGAGCGCTCCTTTACTGTCTAGTGTCATGGGGTGTGCTAGTAGTATCATCAAAGCTTTTTCGTCGACGGAAAGCAAGGTTCAGTCTCCTTTAAGACTTGGGAGACAACATGATCTTTTAGTTCTTCACTACTAGTTTCTTGTCCTTCCAATTTTTGTACCAAAGTTCTAGCTCTTCTTCTTATGCCTTCAAGTGGTAAAAACCATAAAATGAAGCTGTCTTTTCTTTAACTCATCGATGTTATGAGTAAGCATGTGGAAGGATGTAATATGTCGATGCATAGCATAGTGTATTTTCAGTAGAAAACGTAATTCCAAAGAAGAGTTAGGAATAAATCTACTGAGAGTTATTAAGGACCTTCTCCAGAACTCCGTGGATTTGTTGATGGAATGATTGCTGCTTGTGCTCCGCTCCAACTCACTGTGTATATTTCAATCAAGCTCCCATCGGTTGCTCCGCGATTTGATTAGCTTCTTTTAACACTTCATCGGTGATTTTTCTTCATCTTTCCGATGGCTCCTAACCATTTTCACTAATATGGTTGATGTGCTGTGGGTTTTGACGGATATCCACGGTCTTGATTGGAAGAGCATTTACAACTGGTCTAACATCGGCAGAGTACTTCGCGATCCCCATATCATAGCAAGAGAATGACGACTTGTATGCGCTGAATGCAACTGAAAAAACGCTTTTTTCTTGTGGCGGTATTTCCTTCAATGAAAGGAATTTTTAATGCTTGCATCATTCGTAACAAAGTGCTCCTTAAACACTCTGATGCACTTGTGTTGTTCAGACCATCTGTCTGCAATAGGCTTGGGATGGTTTTGGACATTATTTTCTTCTCAACGACCGACTCGCGAAAAATCATAACGTCCTTATAGTTCACAGTAATCTGGATTTCTGGTATTGTGTTCAAATCATTTACTACTAGGTTTAGCTTGTGTGAAAGAAACTGACAGAACAATGTTTTTTTTATATTTTTCCGCAATATTGCTTGGGACACTACCTTCTTTTGCCAGACATCGTAGAACAGGGCCATCGAGAACTCTGACCACCGCAATTCCGGGATCCAGTTCTTTGCGTTCAGTGACAAAATCGTCAACTGGCTTTCGCAATGGTTTTGTGTCAAGCGTTTCAGTTCTACAAGCCAATAAATTCCTCTTTGACTTCATCAGACTCTTTGTCGAAATAGCGCAACCTATGGATTAATTGTTCCTTTCCAGAATATCAGCGGTCATCTGCTAGTTAGCTATACGCGCACGCTTTCTTATTCTCGGGAATGCTTTCCTTTACTAGTAGTAACACATAGATAAAGTGATCTCTTCTGAATCTGAACTGGTTGGTATGTGACATTTCCTTCCCTTTTCAAAATGGTTTTTCAATAACTGATCTCCGGCATCTATGGCAAAGCAGCACAAATCTTGCAACGCTCCCTCATCATGGTGCTTACCCCGAAGCGGTAATCGCGCGTACCAGAAATTGTCACACATGAAATTATTGAGATAATATTTTTTTTTTATTTCTTCTATGATTTCATAGAATGCTGGTTAATTTGGATTCCCACCGGCACGTCCTGTAGGAACATCTTGCAGCTTCAACATCAGTTTTATGCCACTCTGTGTTTGTATGTCCTTACAAACGCATGAACATCTTTATATTTTGTGAAAGGTCTTATTATTAAAAGAGCTAGGACTCCTTTGACCGGACTTAATTTGGTGGAAATAAAATAACGAAAAACTTGCAAATGCTCCCTTTAGGCGCCGGAGTATGTCAGCCAAGGTGAACATGTCTCCAACCATTCATAATTGAATTTCCTCTTTAATGGGTAGCATCTTCCAAAATTATAGGTGTTAGGTGGAATCCAACACTCTTCCAGTAACTGTTTCTTTTTCTCAGTCGAATCATAGAATGGTCCAACTTTACCAATGTCATTTCGTGATCATCTACTGAAACGCAAGCTCCGACACTCTGGACCCATATCTACTCGTCCAGAAGGGTCGCAGGCTGGGTTGGGTTTTCATCATGCACAATTGCGAAGTAGGAGGGATTGCCTCTTGTGTGGTCTTAGTTGACTTATTGGTATCTTCGTTTTCAAACAACAACACCGCTACATTTCCCATTTTTATCCGAGTTCTTCCTTTTCAAAAAATATATATATAATATGATATATCTATATATATATATTATATATATATATATATTATATATATTATATATATATATATATATATATATTATATATATATGTTCTACTACTGTAAATATCTGCCACATATGGTCATAGGCTAATATTTACTAACATCAAGAGTTTAACAGAAAAAATTAAAAGCTATAGCACCTATGTTGGAAAAACCACTGAATTCTGTGTTGTATGAAAATATTTTTTAAATGAAGCTAACTCATATGGACAAGTAAGTCAGCGTTACAAAATTCCTACTTTTTAATGAAGTAAATTACAGACAAATTTTATAATATTTAAAGTAAAACGTACGTACCAGAATCTCCTAATATCCATGATCTGACGAAATTGAACTATAACTTTACACTGAGCCGGTGTTGAATTATAGAGTGGCGTCACGAAGGAGTGAATAATTCAATCTACTTTGACTTCTTAAAACACTTAAAATAAAAAGAATTGAGAAGGCTGAACACAAAATCTAGAATTTATATATCATATCAACATTAAAAAACACTACAGCTGGAATAACAACACAGGTCTTATCAAACAAATTAAAGAGCATATAAAATGAGTGAGAAGACCTCGTATCGCAAGATAAATGTAAGAAATGACGATTGCAACTAGCTTTCGCCATATACTTGTATATATACTATAATAGTATATATATTATATATATATATAATATATATTACGGTATATATTATATATTATATATATATAATATATATATATATATATATTTATTATATATATATAGTAACAACGTACTTAACGGCCACCCGAAACGGGACGTTGGATCAAAAATATTCGCAGGTAGACTATAAGTAAACATTCCAGGGGGGGGCAGCTGCCACCCCCTGCGCCCCCCCTGACGACGCCCATGGAACCATAATTAAGCTTTAACTGCAATTCCAGGCAATAATGTCAACTTTGATATAATAAAGAATTACACACTAAGTATTACAGGTTATCCGGTAGATAGCTGCCGTAACTTATTTAGTACATGAGAGACATTTGTTATTGATCCTATTTAAATAGGTCGAACTCAACATGCATTTTCGACTCCTATGCACAAGTGAGGAAATACTTGTTTTATGGATTCCTGTTCACTCGTTGAACCTTTTGACTGCTGAATTCCTGGGTTAATATCCTCTATCTATCCTTATTCTTAGTATAATTTACACATCCAAGCACCAAGCTTGATTATTAAGTTCAATCGGTTCCAGGTCCAGAGTTTGTCATTCCAAGATCAAGTTTGTCCCAAAACTAGGCTCGTCCCAAGACTAGGTCCCGTGATCTTACGGGATTTCTTCTTTCTCCTTATATAGCTTCCTTATTCCTATATCCTGCGTATGAGAGGTTTAGTCGTTCTGAGATAGGTCCCTATAAACAATAAATTTATCATTAATAATTCCTACACAAAACTCATTAATACACTAGTAAACAATAATTTATAATTTTACTTTTCTTACCGTAATTCTACGGGCCTCTTTCTTCCTCCTTGTACCTGTTGTTATTCCTGTGTTCTTAGTACGAGTCGTCCCATCCTTTCTGATCTATTGACGATCTAATTTTCATCGTGTCAATTTTTTAACTTTTTAACTTAGACCAACTTCAGTTGGTCTTCCTTTTCCAACAATATATATATGATATATAGTATATTATAATATATATATATTATTTATTATATATATATATAGTAATATAAATATATATATATCTATATATATATATATATATCTATATCTTATATATATTATATCGAAATTTACATAATTTTGGTTAAACTTGGTATAGAAGTGAGTTCGGATATGAATAAAAAATATGTTGGAAAAATTTCCCAAAAATGAATGGGGGGGGCTACAGCCCTAACCCACTTTTTTAGGGGTTACAGGTAACCAGTCTTAAACTTGAGACTTTTACTATTTTTTAGTAAATGAATTAATGTTGTAAATTTCAAGGGCGTAGCCCAATTATAAAGAGTACTTTACTCCTGTAATTTTTTTTACAGTACTTTGAATTTTTCGGTTTTCAAAAATGATACCGAATCAAAGAGTAATTCTATGTTAATAAATTTTAATTTTTATATATAAATTGATTAATAAAGTTTATTATTTATTATACATAATAAAAAATGATGGGCAGTAATCACGACTCCCCTCAACCACAATTTCAGCCAACCACTCGCGACTACAATCATTTGTACTATTATAAATACTGGCAAACAAAGTTGGCGATTGGAGTAAATATAAAAATTTACGACAAAAGTACCACAGCGAACTAGCCGGGAGTTACTAATGTCATAACAAAACTCGTGTGCTGAAACAGCAGCATCCCTTGTGCTACGAGGGCGTCGCAAAAGCGTGTTTGTACCGCAGTGTAAGTCCTCGAAGCACCTGCCAACTGCGCGTCCTATAGGATTGAGATAAATCACTAACATCACACTGCAAAGATAGAGGGTCAATTGGCCTTTAACTCGACCCTGTCAAAAAGTTTCGCAGTCTAAACAGAACTTCCAGTTTCTTTGAGGGCGCCCTAGCAACCGTTTGTGATGTGTGTTTTGCAAGATATTTTTGTTTATGTTAAGGCAAGGATGTTTATATTATCAACAGGAGAGACACAGAACATCGAAAGAGATAGGAAAGTTAGAAGGTATTTTGGAGAAGGAGATTTGAATAAGTTGGGTTTTTAAAGAATTTAATTTCACAAGGTTGAGACGACCCAATCCGGAAATTTCTTCCAGGATAGCGAGAATAGAATTGAGATTAGGCGAGAGGCATTTAAGAGAAGTAATAAAAGGGACAGAATTGAAATGAGTTGAAGAATGAAAGGTCGAGTCATCGGCATATGATTGGGTAGAGTAAGAGGTGCAGGTTAGAAGCTCATTAATGAAAAGTAGGAATAAAGTAGGAGATAAGGCAGAACCTGAGGAAACACCATATTGACAAAAAAAGGAAGAAGTTGCCCATCAGCAACAGCCGACATTAAACGATTTGAAAGAAGCTAAACATAAGTAAGCAGACAGAAGAAGGAAACTCAAATAATAATAATAATAATAATAATAATAATAATAATAATAATAATAATAATAATAATAATAATAATAATAATAATAATAATAATAATAATAATAATAATAATAATAATAACTGAGTTGCTCTTTCATTAGATAATTCTCCTAGTGGCATATATACCTTATCCTTACAATTCTAATCCTTTATCTTCTCTTTACTTATTTCCTAAGCAAATATCTTGTGAGCCTTTCACTTTCAAATCCTCAACCCTTCTTTCATATTAGAATTTAATTTGCATGTTTCACATCCATGCAGAACAGTTGGAACAGAATGACATTCAGGCAATATTATTTTTACTATCAATATAAATTTCCCCCTTTCCATATTTCTCTATTAATATTTTTTCGCTATTAAGACTCTTTCACTCTCCGTAACTCTATGGTCAATCTCTTCTTTCATTCCTTCGGAAGCCAAAGTATGCATTACTAAGAACCTAAAAACTATAATATAAAGGTAGTACTTATAGACTTAAAGATTTGAATGAGGTCCACATTTTCAGATGGATCGAATAAGCGCACTAATTCGGTACGAGGAAAGGCTGAAGTCGACAGGCAGAGCCGAGATAGTTCTCTCTCTCTCTTTCTGTCTGTCTGTCTGTCTCTCTCTCTTTTTGTATGTATGTATGTCTGTCTGTCTGTCTGTCTCTCTCTTTCTTTCTCTCTCTCTTTGTCTCTCTCTCTCTCTCTCTTTCTCTTTCTCTCTGTCTGACTGTCTGTCTGTCTGTCTGTCCGTCTGCCCGTCTGTCCGTCTGTCCGTCTGTCCGTCTGCCCGTCTCTCTCTCTCTCTCTCTTTGTCTGTCTGTTTGTCTGTCTGTTTGTCTGTCTGACTGTATGTCTGCCTCTCTGTCTGTTTGTCTGTTTGTCTATCTGTCTGTCTGGCTCTCTCTCTTTGTCTGTCTGTCTGTCTGTCTGTCTGTCTCTTTTTCTCTTTCTCTGTCTGTCTGTCTGTCTGTCTGTCTGTCTGTCTGTCTGTATGTCTGTCTGTCTGTCTGTCTGTCTGTCTGTCTGTCTGTCTCTTTTTCTCTTTCTCTCTCTTTCTCTTTCTGTCTGTCTGTCTGTCTGTCTGTCTGTCTGTCTGTCATGTCTGTCGTCTGTCTGTCTGTCTGTCTGTCCCTCCTCTCTATCTCTCTCTTTGTCTGTCTGTTTGTCTGTCTGTCTCTCTGTCTGCTTGTCTGTCTGTATGTCTTGTCTCTTTTTTCCCTCTTTCTCTCCTTTCTCTTTCTTCTATCTGTCTGTCTTCCCTCCTTCTTTCTCTTTTTTCTCTTTCTCTCTCCATTCTCTTTTTCTTCTGTCTGTTTCTCTCTGTCTTTCTTTCTGTTATGTCTGTCCGTCTGTCGTCCCGTCCGCGTCGACCGCCCGTCTCTCTCTCTCTCTTTGTCTGTCTGTTTGTCTGTCTGTTTGTCTGTCTGACTGTATGTCTGCCTCTCTGTCTGTTTGTCTGTTTGTCTATCTGTCTGTCTGGCTCTCTCTCTTTGTCTGTCTGTCTGTCTGTCTCTTTTTCTCTTTCTCTCTCTTTCTCTTTCTGTCTGTCTGTCTGTCTGTCTGTCTGTCTCTCTCTCTCTCTCTCTCTCTCTCTCTCTCTCTCTCTCTCTCTCTCTCTCTCTTCTCTTTCTCTCTTCTCTCTCTCTCTCTCTCTCTCTCAGAACCATACACCTTCTTAATGCTCCTCACTGACACAGATTGCCCCTTTTCCTACTCCTATTAATAAGTTGTAATTATTATAAAATTTTGTTTTCTTTCTTAAAAATAAAGAAATGGAGTTCAATCTCAACAGATCGCCATTTATTTCAGTCATTAAAAAGGCAACATGAAAAAAGACTTGAATTTTTGAAGGAAGAAGCAAAGATCACAGGATTATAAATGTTTACTTTAAAATACTCGTTTTAAATTTTTTAAGCTTTTAGTTTTTAGACAAATATATTTATTAAAATTTGAATAAATGAATATTAATAATAAATCTATCTATCTATCTACTCTATCTATCTATCCTATCTAATCTATTATAATATATATATATATATGTATATATATATATAATATATATATATTAATAATATAATATATATATATTCTATAAATATATATATATATATATATATATATATATAACATATATAAAAAATATTATATATATATATTATATATATATATATATATATATATATATATATATATATATATATATATATATATATATATATATTTATAACTAATATATTTATATTATTTATATACTATATAATATACTTATATACTATATAAATTTAAATTTTTAGCAAAAAATAAACATATAAACATTAAAATATATATATATTATTATAATTAGTATATATATATTATATATTATACAATCTATTATATATATATTATATATATATATATATATATTAATATATATATTATATATATAATATAGTATATATATACATATATTACAGAGATGGACATCGTTACATGAAATTGGTTAACGTTCGCGTTACGGTTACTCGTTAGTTGAGAGAAAAGGGTAGCGATATCGTTGCATCGCGTTACAGTTTTAAAATTCCTTGAATTGTTAAGTTATGATTGACGATCCAATGTAATATATATATATAATATAATATATATAATATATATATTATAATATATATATATATATATATATATATAAATATATAATATATATATATATAATATTATATATAATATATATATATATATATATAACTTTTCATATATCTCATTATTTTTCATAATTTATTAATTTATTATTACATAACAAAATGGTCATCAAAATTTAATAATTAAAAAAATATCGATAATTATAGATAGTTTTTTTTAATTATAATTAATCCAAATTTATCCAGATTTACAATGCAACCAGACGAAGGCGTATGCAGCATCGAAAGATCTTGAAAGAAGTTTAGTAGTCTTTCACCAGGGACATAAAAGTGTCATCCAGACCTTCAGCGCACATACAAATTAGCTTCAGTAAGATTTCCTTGTCATAAGTACGATAGTAGAATTGCCTCCGCATTCCTTCTCCTAAAAGGAAAAAAAGAATGAAATTCTAGAACGAAACTTAAAGAAAGATATAGGCAAACTCACATTCTCTCCTTCAGACATTCCTTTTACTGACTCAATCCCTTTTTTCTTTGTTCTCGTTAGCCAGTCCATTCCAGCACACCACCAACCAATATCATCATCCTTTCATAGACCAACCTTCTCAATACACTATGTTCATTTACTCAATTGGGCTTTTTTTCCCAGAAACACAATTCTCTAAAACGATCATTGCGCATTCAATTAATTCTCATAATCATCAAGGCCTAAGATTATTCATACTGACAGATTTATTCACCTGAATAAGGATTTAATTTCACCAGCCATTCCTACCTTCACACTTTCCTACTCCGCATCATCCGTTCCCATTTGTTCATCCTATATACCAGTGGTATCTCAACTTTTCGATTCGCCGGCTCCACTTGACTAGCAAAATTTGCCGAAGTCACCCGTGTTAGATTCTAAAAATGAATTAGTATATATATATTATATATTATTTATATATATATATATATTATATATATATATATATATATATATATATATTATATATATATATACTATTTATATATTATATATATTATATATTTATATATATATATAATATATTTATATTTTTATAAAATAATAATAAAAATAAATTATATATATATAATTATATATATATATATATATATATATAATATAAATATATATATATATATATAATCTATATATATATATATATATATATATATATATATATTAAATTTTGAAATTTTTCTTTCACTTAATAATAATTATATTGACAACATTCACTCGTCACAATCTCTTTTACTACTAAAACCACGTGAACCCGAAAAAAGTTTTATGTAGAATCAGAACGTGTCGATAACGTAAAAAAAACGTTCGAATTCGTTGGTCAATTTTTTAATTTGACATTTATATCCGTTTTCTATAGAAATCCGTTTTCTATAACACGGTTTTCTATTAAAAAATAAAATAAGGATAACAACTAAAATCATGATTAACAAAGTTGGAAACTTGAATCGATTATTTTAAATGAAAACTGAAATACAATTATGAAAATGTTCAAATCTTTCGCGTCACCCCTGAGGGGAAGCTGCGTCACCCAAAGGTGACGCGTCACACAGTTTGAGAACCACTGCCTGAGTATAACCTAAAGATTTAAACTCCGATTCTTGTTTCAATTGCTCACCATCCAACATGATTTCACAATCCGAACTCTCCTCACCCCCTAACATCACCTTACTCTTTTCTACATTTACGTTCAAACCCCTTCTTTTACACACACTACCAAACCGCGTTTTATCAATCCTCTCAAACTTTTCTCAGATTCACCACTCAAAACAATATCTTCAGCATACAATAAACAGGGAACCCAACACCCTCTTCCATTCTCCATGAGTTTAACACCATCCAATTCTACCCCTACCACAATTTTTCAACACCCCATCCATATACAAATTAAATAATCATTGAGACATTACACATCCCTGCCTCACTCCACTATTAATATTAAACCATTCACTTTCCTTTTTTTTTTTGCAAAGACTTCACTACCGACATACATACTTTTGATTCCATTCAGAAGCCTACCACCAACACTATATATCACTACCACCTATCACAAAGCTTCCCTATTAATTCTGTCATGCGCCTGTTGCAAGTCCATAAAAACTAAATTCAATTTATTCTTCTTCTCTCTCATTTTGTAACTCATTTGTTTCAAGGTGAAAATTTGATTTACACATTCTCAACCGCTTCTAGATGCACCTTGTTCATCACCAGTTAGTCCCTCAGTCACTCGACGCATTCTTTCAACCAAAATACTAGCATATATCTTCCTTTCAACACTACAGTTCCCTATATCTCTCTTACACTAATATAAGTGTACTATTACTGCTCTCCTTCAACCCTTTGGAACTATACCCTTCCTAAACGCTTGTTACACAACTTCCATATCTAGTCAATCACAACCTTTTTACCATTCCTGACTTTCACTGCCTAATTCCAAACCTTAACCTCCAGATTTACGTATCATCAACCTTTCTCTCACTCTTCTTACCCCTATACTTCCTGCTTCTACTAATACCTCATCCTCAAATAACCTATTCTATCTTTACATCATCAAATCCACCACACATCACTATCGACCTCTTCATTACTTCTAATGTTATGCAGATTTTCGAAGTACTCATCTGCACACTCTCCTCTTATACCATTCATCAGTCAACCACATACAGATACTATTACGATATCAGGATATTTTCGTTAATTTCTGTCTAAACAACGCCATCTTAAAATTTTCTTTAACTTTAAAATATTTCATTTCGTTAGAAAATCCGCATTAGTAAAAACAGCAATTCACACCCTCTCGAAAGGGGGTGGGGGGGGAACCTCAAAATTGTGAGCGAATCCAATACCCACAATTACGAGAGAGAGAGAGAGAGAGAGAGAGAGAGAGAGAGAGAGAGAGAGAGAGAGAGAGAGAGAGAGAGAGAGAGAGAGAGAGAGAGAGAAGAGAAGAGAGAGAGAGAGATTAAAGCATTGTTTTTCTCTCGTCGGAAAAATCTCACTATTTTTTGTAATTTAAAATTATTGAACAAGTAAATGTTAAAAGATCGATAAACACTTTCAGATGGGACTAAAAATGTTACACCTTTATCCGTTATTTACAAAATTACAATAATTAACTAACATGTTTATTGTTACATACGTAAAAAAATTAAAAATAATAAATATAATATAATATAAAATATAATAAATATAACGT
>JABUQX010135436.1:37500-60000 GCA_015478945.1 Trachelipus rathkii
CACAAAGCACACACACATATATATATATAATATATATTATATAATATATATACATATATATATATATTATATAATATATATTATATATACTATAATATATATATATATTGAAAACTTACTTTAAAGCGCTCGCATGATATGGTAACTATTTCGGGTGTTTCATGTTAGGTTTCGGTATAAGAATTGTGGTGAAAATTTTTATGTCTTATGTTTATGTTGATAAGCGTGCAAGCTTGAACAGCTCTGATAATAAGAGTTTTTCGTTTTTAATAAAGTGTACGATAACTTTAGACGTCAAATCTTTTAAATGATAAAAGTAATCTCGTTGAGTTAGTTATAATTGTAAGAATGTTGTTGGATGACGTGTCAAATGTAAAGCTAAGTGTAAATTATATGAAAAACATGTTCTCGTTTGAGCCATGGAAATAAGGTAGAAAATATGTTAATTTTCTTTATAATTTTTTTTATTTTAACTAAAGCCAATTCCCCGGGTAAAACTGCAAAGATCTAAGGATCGGGTCTCTCGGCATACCGTGGACGAAGGGAAGGACTTTGTCCCTCTGCCCCCCGTTCGGCTCCGAGCCCCTAAAAAAAGGGAAAAAGTTTTTCCTCATACAAATTTCATACGCTGACTCCAAATATGTTAATAATTTTCTTGTTCATATCGTAATTTTCGAGATATCATGCAAGGGCTTTGGTAAGTTTGGCTCTCTCTCTCTCTCGTCTCTCTCTCTCTGCTCTATATATATATATATATATATATATTATATATATTAGTATATATATTATATATATATATATATATATATTATATATATATATATATATATATATATATATATATATATATATATATATATATATTAGGGTATCCTTTAATTTTCAATTTTCTAAATCTGATACGAACCTATATTTTTTCCTATTTATTCAAGATATATGTTAAGACCAATTAATTATTATATATTAGTTGATTGAAGCACGGAAACCTGCGCCGACAACTCCGATCTTGTGTCAAAACATCTCTTCTTGTTGCAGAACTCCCAATCTTTCATTATTCGAGTCATGAGTGATGTCGCGTAAATTACGAAGTGAGGATATTTATATAATTCTTGTTTTTAACATTAGCCACAAAATATCAGATTAAAAAAATTACCGTCTCATAGACAAGCGTTAGGTGTTTTATTTTATAATATTCGGAAAGTGAAACTTACAGTTAGTGAAAGTGCTAATTTAGGTGTTCGCGAGTGCTTAATATTTTGGGAAAAAGCCAGAATTCCAACAAGAGCTCTACGTCATTGTACAAATAAATTGATTAACTTGCATTCTCAATGGCTAAGTTTACTAAAAAAAATGCAAATAAAACACATTTTTAAGGATCGTGAAAAAGTATTTGTAAACAATTTAGACAACCTATTTGCATTTGCGCATGCAAATGCTCTTAATTTAATAAAAATTGATGAAGATAGGGAATGCAGAGAGAGCCAGGCAGAACAGGTTACATGCAAGTGTTTATAAAGTGCTTACTGAGGAGGAGGAAAGGATATGAAAAAGAACAACTAAAGTAGAAACTAGGCGCAAGGAGTATCAAAGTAAGTCGTCGTACGAAGTTATTACCTATGATATGTCACCATCTGATGTTGACTATGAAGATTTTTCATGTTCAAATACAACTGAAGTTTGTGATCATACTTATAAATTAACTGAAAGATCTTCACGACATAGTAGTTATACGCAAGGTAGAAAGGAATTTATGACGCCAAAACTAGCAGCTGTTCTAGATAGATGTCAGCTTAGTGTGTGAGATGAGGTATTCGTTATTCAAGCGGCAGCAAATGCTCTGAAACATAATGTTGATATCATGCCTATTAATCGATCTTCTACCCAAAGGTATCGAGAGAAATTAAGAAAATAGCTTGCAAAACAAATTAAATATATTTTTCTTACAGAAAACATACCACACTTTGTAACGGTTCATTGGGTTGGAAAGCTGTTACAGTCTTTAAATGTCAGGGACTCAAAAAAAGAAAGAATTTTTATAGTTGCAACACATGGTAGCATCAAACAACTAATTGACATACCAAAATTAGATTCTTCATCGGGAAAAGAACAAACATGGGCTGTTTGGAATGCACTAAAAGAGTATGGGGGTTAGAAGATAAAGTGCAAGGTCTCTGCTGTGATACCACTGCTTCTAATACAGGTCGCCATTGTTCTCATTGAGCAATTGGCTCAAAGAGATTTTTTGTTTTTACCCTGCCAACATCCCACCTACGAGTTAGTACTATGTACCGTATTTGAATTTAAATTATCTCAGTCACAGTGAACAAGTGGTCTTTCTTCCCGCAACTAAGAGATCAGTGGAATTGTATCAATACAATTAATTTTCATAATGGCAAACCGTTTTTAAAGGAGGTTTATAATGGTAATGAAGTTATAGAAAGTGAAATTTTTGTAATGACTCTAAAATTACGAAATTTACTAAGAGATTAAAAAAAAGTTATGGAGTTATCTATTAATGTTGTTAGGAGAAGGCCTAAAATATAAGCTCAAAATACGTCCACCAGGAGCGATGCATCATGCAAGATGAAGGGCGAATGATATTTATTCACTGAAAATCTTCTTGCTGCAGAATGAACATCTTAATGCAGAGGATGAACAAGCATTAAAAAGCGCTTGTGTATTTATTGTCAAGATTTATATGAAGGCTGGGATTAACTGTCAGTCAGCGGTAAAAGTCCCTTATCAAGATTTGTGCTTCCTAAAGTCACTGAAAAGATCGCAAATAATAGACGCGGCAATTTCAAAACAAGCCATACATACATTAATTTTGGAATCATTTATGGTACTTATATGAGGAACTGTCAATTTTATCTTTATTTGATGATGTTTTTGGACATCCATACAAAAACCTGAATGATTAAAAACTTAAGGAAAGAGAGAGCCATTCAAGAGACACGAAATATAATTTGAATCCTAGTGATATAAAAGACACATTTCTGGGAAAGCAACTAAGCATATATGTTATTGTTCTATTAAATATAATATTTGTTTTGAACACATTTAAGATTTTATTTTTATTATTATTATTATTATTATTATTATTATTATTATTATTATTATTATTATTATTATTATTATTATTATTATTATTATTATTATTATTATTATTATTATTATTATTATTACTATTATTTCATTATTATTATTATTATTATTATTATTATTATTATTATTATTATTATTATTATTATTATTATTATTAGGAAAAAACAATGGAAAATTGTTTCGGAGGATAGTACGATTCTGTTTTCTCGCTTGTACAATGAAACAGAATTTTTGGATTAATAACAGTTCTTATTTGCAAGCAAAGAAAATATTGATGACCAGCAGCCAGCTACTTCATACATACATGGATGACCAGCAACAAGCTAATTAAAATTAACTTAAAAAATAATTACTTTACACATATATTGATGACCGTTTTAAGCTAGACAGGAATTGACACTTTAAGAAATGTCTAAAACACTCAAAGAAAACATAAAATGTCTTAAATATTCTTATATTTGCACTGGTTATTTTTAAAGAGTATATTTTACCTGAATGTCAAAATAAATAAACAAGCATTTTTGTGAAATTTCCTATTTCCTAACAACTTCATCATTTTTTTCATTTACTGTCTAAATTGCTCAACTATCGCCGTCATATTTCTGGTTTCACAATTTTTAAGATACAGTTCATTACTATAAGGAACAAGCATTAAAGAGTGTGCTTAAATAATTATATATAAATATTATATCTAACTTATATAATACTACTACTATATATATAGTCTATATATATATATATATATATATATATATATATATATATTATATATACTACTATCATCATACACTCACCACCTATATACTCCTCTATAATATACTACTCACTATATGTATATATATATATATTATAATATATATATAATATATTAATATCACTCACTCACGCTACTCACTCTCATCTCCTCAGCACTGATCATAACTCCACTTACGCACGCTTTGAAATATAATAGAATAATTTAATCTAACTGGAATTAACTATAGATACATCATACTACCCCTGAAGTGAAGCTCCTGTATATGATCTCTCATTGACTCCAGTTAAGCTGGTGAGTGAGCAGGTGAATGCTTAACGCGCAGAGAGTATTCTTCCAATTATTATTTCTACTTTTAGCTCATATAAGTGTGATCAAGTTGGTAAACATACTTGCTATCATTTACTATACTACATGCTTAAGGGCTTTGGATTCGAAAAACACCGTTTGCACTATATCATAGGTCTATTAATTATTATAAGTATTCCCTACTATAATATTTAAAATTATTCTCGAGCTAGCTACATTTTTCTTTAATAATGATTTTGTAGCTGAAAGAAAAAAGCTCTAACGTTATAGCGAACAATATATACTTACCTTTACATTATTGCAATTATTATTTTGAGCAAATATTTTACAGCTTTCCCCACGACAACACCTTTAATAATTATGAATATTTTGATTAGTACCTTATAATATATTCATAATTTTATCATGTCTGTCGATTTGGAAGTGAGTTAGGCGCATCCATACACACCTGAGAAGTGATATCTTGATTTGATATAACGTGTATTATATAGAATAAGATTACTTTTATTATTAATTTATTATATTAGCTTAGTGAGTAATATTAGCAGGTGTAAAAAATTTATATCACTATATGAGAAGTTTTATTTAAATTATTAAAATTACACAATAATAGAGAAAATAACAATTTTGACCATTAATAATGGGTCGAAAATCTATAATAGAATTAATAAATAAATAGTAGTAGTAGTAGTAAATAGATATATTATTAATTGGAGCATGTTAGAGTCCGATTAATAAAATCATTGCTAAGATATAGACATTTATTAAAGAATTAAGTTATTGGGTTCAGTACGATAACGCTGAAGTGAATAAGTATTGTATCAGCAAATCAACAGGAAATAAATAAAGAAATGATTAATAAATAAAATTCAACTTTATATAATTATATATATTTATATATTTTACACTATATTATCCTGATTATCTTCACAAATTAATTACTTTTCTTTTACTTTTTCATTATATATTCATATTATAAATTCATTTATTCATAACTGATTTAACCAGCATTTCAAAGATATAACCTGTAATTCTTAATATTTAATTCTTATTTACTTATTACATTATAATAATACTAATTAACCTTACTTCTGATATATATCTTAATAATTATTTTATATAATTACATCCTTTTCTTATAAGAAACATATCTAATAAGCACTCATCCTTTGAGTAATAATTTACAACTATAATATCATGACCGTTCGTTATAATTTATTTTTGGTTATATAGAGAAGAATGAACATATGCCATTAATATTAATATATCCAATTTAATTAAATAATTTAAAAAGATTATCTATAATATATAATATATATTTATTAGATGAACGAATTTATATAAATAAAAATAATTAATATATAATATATTTTATATAATTTTATATAATAATAATTTATTCAGATAAATAAACTTATTTATAATAATTATAAAAATTATATATAATATATATTATTAATTAAAGTTATATAATTATTATAATATAAATATTATATAATATAATGGATATGTTAATGGATTAATGCTTAATTATAATTTAAATGATTATTTATATATAATTTATATTTAATTATTAACTATTAATAATTATTTTACTTAGAAGTATATTATTATTTTTTGATTTGATTTTATTTATTATCATGAATTTTTACTCTGTCAATCTTTCACCATCGTTAATTATTAATTCTTATTTTATAATAATATATATTTACATCTTTCTTGATATTTATAATTAATATATATTTTATAATATTATTATATGTTATTAAATGTTATTTATTAATTAATTACTATTATTATATTAAATATTAATTATTATTATAATTAAATAATATATTTACTAAATTTTATATTAATTTTTTAAGGATTATAATTGTAATTATATTAAATTAATAAATATCTTTGTACGAATATATAATAAAAAATTATGATTATATTACTTAAATTATTACAAGATTATAACTTAATTATATATATATTTTTAATGCATAATATTTTATAATTTAATATATAATATTATTATATATATATTTTAATATTTATTATTAATTGTTATTTATAGTAATTATTTAATATTATTTTATTATTTAATATTATTATAAATATGAATTATTTAAAATTTATTTAATTTATTTTAACTTATTCTTAAATTTATATTATTTATTAGTTATTAACTTATATATTTTAGATAATAAATCATTTTTAATAATAATATTATATCTTTAAAACTGATTAATAATGACCAATTAAATTAATTATTGTACTACCAAACCATTTATATAACATTATTAATTCAGTTTATAGTTATTTATTATAGAAAAGTATTTTATAATAATGTGATTCCTATACACATTAATATTAGTATTTATTTTAATAATTAAGTTAAATTATATAATAATTAGATATAAAATATATTAATTATTATAATATATATATATATTAAATAATATTATTTTTTATTGAGAAGTAGGAAAGGTATTTATAAATAATAATACACTAAGACAAATAAATATAAAAAAAAAATTCTATGTCAGCTTTTTGGGGATTTATTAAAGTATAATAAGGGGATTAATACTTTTTAAAACTTCCTAATTTTCTTGAATAATTTCCTTCTTTGGGATATGATATTTAATGATTTTCTTAATTACTATATGTCTAGAAATAGTTTCAAAGGAAAGTAAGAGCCATTTTTAAATTTTATTATGTTTCTATCCCACTATCGTCTCGTAACGTACGGGGACATAAATTCATACTTTCGATTCTTAATGAGAATTGAAATGAAAATTATAGATAAAAGATTTTAAAAAATTAAAATTAAAACACTTTAAGATTTATAAGGAATATGTTTAGTATTTCATATCTATATTTTTAATTTTTATAGTGAAGTAGACATAAAATTTATGTTAATTCTGGTTTTAGATGTTTATGTGTATAGCCGAGTCTGCACACTAGTAAGGTGTCGTACGTATAATTTGAGATTACACGCTAATTATGTATATAACAGATAGGGCATACAACATCGCGACTTAAACCTAGTAAAATATACGAACATTTAATTCACGTGAACATGAACAAATCACTATACACTGATATCTCACAGTATTCAAGAAAATTTTAACATTCTCCTATGAGAGAGGGGGCGAAGCTCAAAAAACTGAAAATAGGATGAGGCCTTACTACATAAAACATCTAAAAACAGACATTAACATAAAGTTCAACGATTGTCACTTAAATTAAATCTAATATGAAATACTAAAAATATCTAAATCTATTTTTTAAATTTTAATTTTTTAAATCTTTTATTATTATAATTCATTCAAATGTTAGAATCGAAACTCTGAAGCTGTCGAGGTTTACGGACGAACCGGTCAGAAAACTAATAAATTTAAATAATGCCTCTTTCTTTCTATATGGCAAACTATTTTAACATAGAACTAGTATTAAGAAGAATATAAATGGACATCAAGAAGAAAATGTATTACAGAGAATTGGAAGTTGAAAAATAAGACTTATAATAATAATAAATGATAATAATAATATAATAATAATAATAATGAATATATAATAATATCAATAAACATAATAATGCGTTGTTAATATTAGATATATAATAATATAATAATAATAATAAAAATAATAATAATAATTGAAATCGTTTATTATGTCAATAATCACATATTTACGTTTATCAAAAAAAATAACAATTTAATATAAATATACTTTGACATGAAATGGGCGTTTGAGGAGAAATTTTCGTCCTTAGTTAGGTAAGCTAGAAAAATTATTGAATTTAATAATAATAATAATAATAATAATAATAATAATAATAATAATAATAATAATAATAATAATAATAATAATAATAATAATCATAATCATAATCATAATCATAATCATAATCATAATAATAATAATAATAATAATAAATAATAATATAATAAATAATATATATAATACATAATAATGATAATAAATGATAATAATGATAATAATAATGATAATATTGATAATAATAATATAATAATAATAATAAATTCATATTTTTTTTATTCAATATAGAGAAATTATAATTTAAATATTTAATAACAGATACACATTCAGCTTTGCATTATATAGTTCAATATTTATGCAATTTTAATATTCCAATAATTTATGTAAAACATGATATAATTTCCTTAGTATTTGAAGTATTAATATTAATAATATTAATATTACTATCATTATTATTAATTATAATTGTTTATTATTATTTTGTATTATATTATGTTGTTATTATTATTATTATTATTATTATTAATTATGTTTATTATTATATTAAGTTATTATTATTATTATTATTATTATTATTATTATTGAATATTATTAATTATCATTAATTAATACTATCCGATCATTAGCATTATCATTATCATTCATCCATTCATCATTATTATTATTATTATTATTATTAATTATTATTATTATTGATTAATTCTTATTATTATTATTATTATTATTATTAATTATTTTCTTTACAATAATTACTAACATATCTTAAAATAAATAATCTTAGCAACATTTCATTCTAATTTTTATTTTATCAGATAAATTGTCATCATAATTATCCCTTTAATATATCAAGATATATAATATATATAATAATAGACAATATTAATACATAATAAAGATATCCACAGGAAAAAAAACACCTAATCCTTCATTTGGCCATCCTATACCCTTTCTAACCCTGATAACTCCTTGAAAGACTGATGTCTTTCGTCATTACCTATCGGTATAGAATAGGAAAAATATTTAATCAAATGCTACAAAAACAGCAAAAGATGTTGAGTTCATTTGTGTTTTACTAATTAAAAAGATAAATACCAGAAATCTGTGTTCTACTTAATAAAGGTAGTGAAATACAAGTCAGTGGTTGTCTGGTATTAGTGGTAAGATGATACAAATGAGTAGTGGTGAGTGTCCCGTTTTAGTAACCCATTTTCAAATCAAAAATCTTCTTTAATAAACGTAATGTTATATAATATACATATAAGTTACAAATTAAAATGAAAGTCGGTCGGTAACAAAATATTTTAACGGTGTAAAATTATTGCTGATAATCATGTTATCAAAAATTGTTGTTGTCTTCAAACCCAGAAACTCGTGCTTCAATACATTTCATCTTTTTACCTCACACTCTTTGACATTTTGCAGTTTCAAAATGTCAACTGCCAACTTTGCTTCTTCCTCCCCCTCCTCTTGTATCTCCGTCATTAATGACTTTTGTCTAAACTTCTGCTAAAGCTGAACTGTTTGTTCAAACTTTTCCCTCTAATTCCAATCTAGACGGTTCCGAGATATCCCTCCTCTCCCCCTCCTTTCAACTCATTAAAATTTTATTTCTGCATTTTTTGAGCTTAACTCTAAGAAAGCAGAGAGTGCTGTTGAAGTTATTCCTCCAGTGGTCCTCAAAACCAGTGCTTCTGAGCTTGAATCTTGCCTTGGTAACCTGTTTCCTCACAGCCTATAAACTTCAACCTTTCCTTTCTGCTGAAAGAATGCATTCCTGCAGCATGCACTGAAGAAGCGGGACTCCACTCAACAATCCAACTATCGTACTATCGCTTTATCTTCTGTTCTTCCTAATGTTTTCGAATCTGTTCTTAACAAGAAGAACAAATTAAACAAATTAAATTAAAGAACAACTAAAAACATCTAAAATCTTCTAATCCTATGTCTGATTGCCAATATGGCTTCTGTAAGAATCACTCGATTGGTGATATTCTTTCCTTTCTCTCCGACTCTCGGTTCTCTGCTCTTCCGCATTTTTGTGAATCTTTTTCTTTGGTGCTAAACAAATCGAAGGCTTTCGATAAACTCTGGCACAAAGCTTTATAATATCTAAACTTCCCATTTTCTGTATTTGTCCTTCTCTTTGTAACCTTCTCCTGACTTTTGTTCCTGTCGTTCTATGGCTGATATTGTAGATAACCACCAATTATCCTTTAAATCTATCCATAGTGATGTTCCTCAGAATTCTGTTTTATCCAAATTCTTTTCCTCTGATCTTTCTCGTACCTATAATTATGTTAAAGAAAACATAGTCGTTTTCAATGTCTCAATAACTCAGCTTGTTCATCTATCTACTTGACATAATCTTTCACACAACTATAATATCTTCTTTGAAAACACAGCTCTAACCTTTTTCTATTCCTAATATTCTTGGTATTTTCTTTGTTCGGGATCTTTATAAGAAATATCACATTATGTTCTTTCTAACAAGTTTCTAGGAGTATGAATCACATATTAAGGGTGGTTCCATACATATTGCTAACCGTGATAAAATGTAGTCCTGGGCTTTGTCGTTCCTTAACTCTCCTACTGCTACTAACCAACTCCTCCAATCTCCAAACTCTCTCTCCAAACTGTTGTATCACATACCTTATTCTATTGTTATTACAAGTGACATTGTTTTTTTTGTTTTGTTTTTTAAATTTTCAGAAAGTCTTGTAACCTCAAGACGATTACAGAGGATGATTTAAAAAACACAGAAACAAAAAAAACAATGTCACTTGTATAACAATAGAATAAGGTAAGTGTGATAACAACAGTTTGGAGAGAGAGTGGAGATTGGAGAGAGTTGGTTATAGAGTAGGAGAGTTAAGGAATCGACAAGCCCAGGACTACATTTTATCACGGTTGCAATATGTATGGAACCACACCTGTAAATATGTGGATTCATGACTCCTCGAAACTGTGTAGAAAAGAAGCATAATGTGATATTTTATTAATAAAGTCCGAACAAAGAAAATAACAGACTATATTAGGAAGTAGAAAAAAGGTTAGAGCTGTGTTTTTCAAGAAGATATTATAGTTGTGTGAAAGATTATGTCAAGTAGATAGATGAACAAGCTGAGTTATTGAGACATTGAAAAACGACTATGTTTTCTTTAACATATTATAGGGTACGAGATGCACCAGCGATTTGAATTTGGATAAACAGAATTCTGAGGAACATACACTATGGATAGATTTAAAGGATAATTGATGGCTATAATTGGAATAACGAGCATACGAACGAATATTAATACTTTCGTGCCCAAATTTAAATTGAAATAATGACACGAGTAACAGAAAATGGGAGAGAGTTTAGAATATTATAAAGCTTTGTCCAGAGTTTATGCGAGCCTTCGATTTGTTTTAGCACCAAAGAAAAAGAATTCACAAAAAAAGTGCGGAAGAGACAGAGAACCGGAGTCGGAGAGAAAGAGGAAAGAAGTATTATAAGGGAACTCCCTTAAGAACAGATTCGGGCAACATCAACATAGGAATGTCGAAGATTTTAGATGTTTTTAGTTGTTCTTTAATTTAATTTGGTTTAATTTGTCTTCTTGTTAAGAACGATTCGAAACCGAGTTAGGAAGAACAGAAGAAAAGCGCATATACGATAGTTGGATTGTATGAGTGAGGAGTCCGCATTCTTCAGTGCATTGCTGCGAGGGAATGCATTGCTTTCAGCAGAAGGAAAGGTTGAAGTTTATAGGGCGTGGGAAACAGGTTACAAGGCAAGATTACAAAGCTGCAGAAGCACATGAGGTTTTGAGGCCATGGAGGAATAACTTCACACATTCTCTGCTTCTAGAGTTAACGCTCAAAAATGGCACAGGAAATAAAATTTAAATGAGTTAGAAAGGAGGGGAGCAGGAGGAGAATCTCGGAACCGTCTAGATATGGAATTAGAGGAAAAGATCTGAACAAAGAATTGAGCTTTAGCAAAAGTTAAGAGAGTTGTATTATTGAAGCAATATAAAAGGAGGAGAATGAGGAAGAAAGCAAGGATTGGGAGTTGACATTTTGAAACTGCAAATGTCAAGAGTGGTGAGGTAAAAAATGAAATGTAAGTGAAGCACGCGTTTCGTGTTTGAAGAACAACAAGCAAGTTTCTGATAAACGCCATGAGTTTATCAGTAACTTTGTTATCTAGCCAGATAATGGAATTAATCATCCACAATGATAATAATATGTAATATAAATAATAGATATATAATATATAATTATGTATTTATAAATTATATTACATTCATTAAAATACTGTATATAATATAGTAGTATTATATCTATATATAATATATAGTAACTAATAATATAGGAGAGTATTATATATATATAGATTATATATATGTAAGTAGTTATATAATATAGGTAGTATATATATTAGTATAAATATAATATAAGTTATATATAGTAATGATATATATATATAATATTATTTACATATATGTATAGTATTAATAGTATTAAATAGATATATAATATAGTATATATAAATATAGATATGAGCACTATAATAATAGATAGATATAAGATAATGTATAATAGTAGATAGAGATATATATATATATATATTATATAGTATAAGTATTATATTATATATATACTATATGATAGTAGTATATATATATATATATATATAATAAGAGAGAGTAATATTATATAATTAAAGTTATTATATATATGTATATATATAGATATATAATGATATAGTCAATATTCTTGGAAATGACGCTTTGTACATGCAATTAAAAATGCTAAATTGAACTCGAAATCATATTTCAAAGGGACAAACAAAAACATTAGGCAAGATTCTCTTAATAGTGATTGACAAGTAAATACAATACAATAAATCACAATAAATTAAAGTATGCAACTTTTAATAGTAATAATAAGAAATAAATTAATATAAGAAGTAATAATAATAATAAAATAATAAATAAATAATGGATGAGATAAGTGGATATGGATGATAGATAATGATAAGTGGATAATGTAATGGATAGAATAATAATAATAATAATAATAATAATAATCATAATAATAAATAATATAGATAATAATAATAATAATAATAATAAATAATAATAATAAATAAATAATAACAAACAATAATAATAAGTACAATAATAATAACAATTATAATTAATAATAATGATAGTAAATATTAATATTATTAATATTAAGTAACTTCAAATATAAGGGAAATTATATCATAAGCATAATTAAAATAATTCTGTAGATTACGGAACAATTAAGCAGTTTCCTCGAAAAGGATATTGAACTATATGAAGCAAAGCTGAATGTGTATCTGGTTAATTAAATATTTAAATAGAATATTTACGTTCTATATTGACATAAAAAAAATATGAAATTTATATTATTATTGATATTTATTATTATCAATATTATCATTTTATTATCATTATGATCATTATAATCATTATTATAATTTTATTATTATTATTATATTATTATTATTAATTATTATTATTATACATTATGATTATGGTGATTAATATGAATTTTGATTCATGAATATGATTACTAATATTAGTTAGATTATTATCTAGTTTATTATTTATTATTATTAAATAGTATTATTATAGTAATTATTATTATGTTTAAATTCCAATAAATTTTATCAGCTTACCTAACAAAGGACGAAATATCCACCACAAATTTAAAGTTATCACAAAAGTTATAAGTTTATATTAAAGTTGTTATTTTTTTGCTTCTGTGATTTTGATATTTCAAACGAATTTCAATTATTATTATGTATTTTTTAGTTTTTTTTTCTGGTTAGTATTTTCTGATGTATATAAAGCACGAAAGTCATTATTTTCTTAGACTATGCTTATTATTATTATTATTATTGATTATTATTATATTATTATTAGATTATTATATTATTATTATATAAAGGTTTTACTTTATGAACTTCCAATTCATCGTGAATAATTTTTCTTCTGATTGGCATTTAATTTTCTTAAATTAGTCTAGAAATCGTCTCTGATAATGAGATAACATATAATCATTTAAATTTATTAGTTTCTGAACGGTTTTGTCCGTAAAACGTCGGAAATCTTCAGAGTTTCGATTCTAACATTTGAAAGAATTCATAAAATAAAGATTTAAAAAATTAAAGATTAAAATTAGATTTTAGATATTTTAGTATTCATATTATAAATTTAATTTAAGTGACAATACAGGTTGAACTTGTTATGTTAATTGTCTGGTTTTAGTGTTTATGTAAGTTAAGGCCTCAGCTATATTTTCAGTTTTTTTGAGCTCGCATGAGGGAGTGTACAATTTTGAAATAGACTGTGAGATATCAGTAATAGTTGAGTTTGTTTATGTTCAGTGAATAACTGTTCAGATATATTTTACTAGGTTTAAAGCGGTGTTGGTAATGCCCTGATCTTGTTAATCTATTAGTCGTGGTACCATATACGTCGACGGTACAGTCATGACCGGCTACTACTAAAACAGTAAAACCAGAATAACATAAAGTTCAACGTATGGTCACGAATTAAATATAATATGAAATACTTAAAGATATCTAAAATCTAATTTGTTAATTTAATTTTTAAATCTTTTTATATAAATAAAGTCATTCAAATGTTGGAATCGAAACGTACTGAAGATGTCCGACGTTTACGGACGAAGCCGGTCAGAAACTAATAAATTATAAATATGCCTCTTACTTTCTTTCTAGACTATATTTTCTAGCTAGTATTAAGAAAATTAAATACAATCAGAAGATAATTATTCAGAGAAAATTGGAAGTTAGTATATCTTATATTATAACAAAAGCTGACATAGAATTTTTTATAATTTATTATTGTTATTATTATAAATACGATTTTTAGATTATATAGCATTATAGATTATATATCATACAGTTAGTAGTTATCACACATCTCTTAAAGACCCAACTAACGAATTGGGAAAATATTTCCAAGTAAAGAAAAAGAGTAGGAGAAAGGATAGGGAAGGACAAGAGAGCAGAGGAGTTAGGAGAAGTATCGAGTATATATATATTAAGTATATATATATATATAGTATAATAAAGTAAGCATAATAAGTATAATAATTTATATAGATATATAAATTAATATATTATTATATATAATATATATATATGAAAGCTATATATATATATAATATAATATATATAATATATATATAGTATATATATATATATATAGATATAATTATATATATATTATATATAGTTACTATATATATATGTATAGTTATAATTGTATATATGTATAATATAAGTATATATATATATATTATTATACTATATATATAATTATATATAGTAGTATTATTAGTAAAATATAGATATATATATATATTATATTATCTATAGTATATTTTTTATTCTTATAATTGATAATTATAATTAATAAAGATAAAATTTAAAGTTACAGTTATAAATATAAATATAATGTATAAACTCTAATTATAATTTAAAATAATCTTTTAATTATTTCTTTTTTCTATCATTAACATATCATTATTATTATTAGTTCAATAAAATATACTGTATTTATATATATCATATAATATTTTTTTTTTTTTTTTTTTTTTTTTTATTAGTTTTTTTTTTTTTTTTTATTTAATTAATTTTTATTTTTTTTGTTTTTTTTTTTTTTTTTTTAATTTTTAATTAATTATAAATTATTCTCATTAATAAATTATTATTAAAGATTATAAAAATTATAATTGATTATATTTTAATAATTATAAAACACTTTTAATTATTATATAATGATTATTATAATGATTATTATTATTATCATATTCATTTTATTATTATTTTATTATTATTTTAATTATGATTATTATTATTTTTATTATTATTATTATTTATATTTATATTATGGTATATATTAGGGTATTAGGTATTAGAGGTATTATTATTATATTATTATTAAATTATTATATATTATTATTATTATTAGTATTCAAATTTTTATTATTATTATTATTATATTATTGTTATTTTTTTTTTTTTTTTTTTAATTCTTTTTTTTTAATTTTTATTTTTCATATTATTATTTGTCTTTTAATATGAAATTTATATTTTAAGTTATTAATTTTTATTGAAATTAGTTGATTATTATATTATAAATTATTATTTATTATTATTTTTTTTTATTAGCTTTATTATTGTTATATTATTAATTATTATTAATTTTATTATTTTCGGAAATCATAAGGGCATTGAGGCCATCAATTGTAATTATTATGAATGATCATTATCTCGATTATATATTATTATTTAATGGAATTCAGGTAAATGGAATTGGAAATTATGTAAAGCTTAAACATGTAATTACATATTGTTAGGGCCCCGGGGAAGCTGGAAAATTTCAAAAAAATTGCAAATTAAAGGAGTGTCGCAGTTAGGAGCTTTCGTTCAGGCATCTACTCATTCTCATTTAATTCAATTATAAATTTCCCATTTCCTTTAGATGAATTGAAAGATATATAATATATATAATATATTTTTATTAGTATACGTAATATAAATATAGATTATATATATTATAAGTTATATATATATATATATTAGTATATATAGTATAATATATAATAGTATATTATATATATATATATATATATATACATATAATAGTATATATATATAATAAAATATGGTAATATAATATATAATATATATATATATATATATATTTATATAATGTATATAATTATTATATATATAAGTATATATATATATAATGATAATGATATATATATATAATATATGTTATATATATTTTTAAGCAACACTCTTTAATCTTTGTTTCCTTTTAGTTTATGTAATTAACTTAATCTTAAATGTGGAAACCAAAATATGAGGGCGGAATAGGTTGACAATTTAGACTAAATGCAAAAAATATGGCAAGGAGGGAAAGGAAAATGGGAATTTCCACATGCTGTTTATATTATTTTAACAGTTCAGGGTAAAATATTACTCTTACAAAAAATACATTTATGCAAATATAATATTTAAACATTTTATTTTTTCTTTAGTGTTTCAATTTTTGTTTACAGTTTTTGGGTTTCACTCCTATGAAACTTGAAACACAGCGTCAGACAAAAAGTACTCTTTCTGGTATCCTTAATTATGCAAAACGTCCTTAAAATCTTGCCATTCTTATGACAGCTGCTTTCGCTTGTATCAATTAACAACAGTTTAATGATATCAAATTTTCTTTGACTTACAAGAATAAGAACTGTATTAATAAAATTCTGATTTCATTGTACAAGCGAGAAACAGAATCGTACTATCCTCCGAAACAATTTTCCAATTGTTTTTTTTACCTAATATACATACTAATAATAATATAAATAATATGAAAAATAATAATGAAATAATAATAATTAATAATAATAGTAATAATGAATAAAAAAATAATAATAATAATATAATAAAATAATAGATAAAAATAATAATAATTTAAAAATGATATAATAATAATAATAATATAAAAATTGATAATAATAATAAAATAATATAAAATAAAATCTTAAATGCTGTTCAAAACAAGATATATATTAATAGAACAATAACAAGTATGCTTAGTTGCTTTTTCCAGAAATGTGCTGTTATAATCACTAGGATGTCAAATTAATATTTCGTGTCCTCTGAATGGCTCCTCTTTCTTAAGTATTTTATGCATTCAGGTTGTAATGCGATGTCCAAAAACATCCATCAAATATAAAGATAAAATGACGAAGTTCCTCAAGTATTACATACCATAAAATGATTCCAAAATAATTATATGTAGGCCTTGTTTTGAAATTGCCGCGTCTATTATTTGCGATCTTTTCAGTGACTTTAGAGGAAGCACAAATCTTGACTAAAGGGAGCTTTTACCGCTGAACTGACAGTTAATCCGCAGCACATATAAATCTTATGACATAAGATACACAGCGCTTTTTAAGCTTTGTCTAATCCTCTGCATAAGAGTACATTTCTGCAGCAAGAAGATTTTTCAGTGATAAAATATACATTCGCCCTTCCATCTTGCATGAGTGCAATCGCTACCTGGTGGACCGTATTATTGGAGCTTATATTTTAGGGCGCTTCTCCTAACAACATTATAGATAACTCCATAACTTGATTTTTTTAATCCTCTAGAATTTCGAATTGTTGAGAGTCATTCCAGAAAATTTCACTTATTCTATAACTTCATTACCATTATACAACCCCTTTAAAAACGGTATTTGCCATTAATGAAAATTAAGTTGTATTGATACAAAATGTCACAACTGACTCTAGTTGCGGGAAGAAAGACACTTGTTCACTGATTGGACTGAGAGGAGGAATGTAATTTAATGATCAAATACAGGTTAACATGGGCAGTATACTAGAGCATAGTAATGTGGGGTGTTGGCAGGGTAACAAACGAAAAAAGATACCTTTTGAAGCCAATTGCTCAAATGAGACAATGGCGACCTGTATTAGAGCGTGGTATCACAGCAGAGAGAGCCGACATTGCACTTTATCTTCTAACCCCCATACTCTTTTAGTGCATTCCAAACAGCCCATGTTTGTTCTTTTCCCGATGAAGAATCTAATTTTGGTATGTCAATTAGTTGTTTGATGCTACCATGTGTTGCAACTATAAAAATTCTTTCTTTTTTTGAGTCCCTGACATTTAAAGACTGTAACAGCTTTCCAACCCAATGAACCGTTACAAAGTGTGGTATGTTTTCTGTAAGAAAAATTATTTATTTGTTTTGCAAGCCTATTTTCTTAATTATTCGCTGTCGATACCTGTTTGGGTAGAAAGATCGTTAATAGGCATATATCAACATTATGTTGTCGGCATTTCTGCCCGCTTGAATAAGCGATACCTCAATCTCACAGACCTAAGCTGGACATCTATCTAGAACACGAGCTGCTAGTTTATGGACGTCATAAATTCCTTTCTACGCCTTAGCGGGCTATAAACTCATATGATCGTGGAGATTTACTTGTTCCGTAAGTGTTAGTATGAGTACCACAAAACTTCAGGTGATTTGAACCATGACAAAATCTTCATAGTCAAGCATCAGATGTGACAATAAGTCATAAGGTAATAGACTTCAGTAGGACGACTTAACGTTGATACTCCTTTTGCGACCTAATTTCTACTATTAGTTGTTCTTTTTCAATATTCCCTTTCCTCCTCCTCAGGTAAAGCACTTTATAACACTTGCATGAAACCTGTATCGTGCTGCTCTCTCTGCATTTCCCTATCTTCATGCAATTATGTTATTAAATTAAGAGGCATTGTGCATGGCGGCAAAGCAGAATAGGTTGTTATAATTGTTTAATCAAATGATCTTTTCACGATCCTTAAAAATAGTTTTTTTATTTGCTTATATATATTTTTTTTTTGTAAAACCTTCGTCCATTGAGAATGCAAGTTAAAGTTACTTTGTATAATGAGGTAAAGCTCTTTATAGTAATTCCTGGCTTATTTCCCAATATTAAGCAAATCGCGACAACGCCTAAATATAGACACTGTTCACTAACTGTAAGTTTTCACGTTCCGAATATTATAAATAACACCTAACGCTTGTCTCATGAGACGGTATTTTTTAAATCTGATATTTTGTGCGCTTAATGGTTTAACCACAAGAATTATAATAAATATCCTCAACTTCCGTAATTTACGCGAACATCAACTCATGACTGATACATGAAGATGGGAGTTCTGCAAACAAGAAGAGATGTTTTGACACAAGATTCGGGAGTTGTCGGCCAGTTCGCGTGCTTCAATCAACTACTATATAATAATTAATTGGTCTTAAACATATAATCTGAATAAATAGGAAAATACTAGGTTGTATCAGATTAGAAAAATTCAGAAAAATTAAAAATACCCTAATATAGTATATATATATATAGTATATATATTATATAATAAATATATATAGTATATAAAGTATATAGTATAATATATATATAGTATATATTAAAAATTATATTTATAAGTATTATATATATATATAATGAGGAGAGAAAATAAGTATATATATATAGATATATAGAGAGAAGAGAAGAGAGAAGAAGAAGGAGAGGACAAAAATTAATACCAAAGCCCTTGCGATGATATCTCGAAAATTACGATATGAACAAGAAAATTATTAACATATTGTGGAGATCGCGTATGAAAATTTGTATGAGGAAAAACTTTTTCCCCTAGTTTTTGAAGGGGCTCTAGAGAAGAAGAAGGAGCCGACGGGGGGCAGAGGGAGGGGACGAAGTCCCTCACCATCGGTCACCGGTAATCCGAGAGACCCCGACTCCCTTAGATATCTGTTGCAGTTTACCACGGGGGGAATTGCTTAGTTAGAAATAAAAAAAAATTATAACAAGAAAATTAAAATAGTTTTGTACCCCTTATTTCCAATCTCAAACGAGAACATGTTTTAGTCACTTATTTACACTTAGCGTTTACATTTGCACACGCATCCAACACAATGTTACAATAATAACTAAACTCAACGACGATTACTGATTATGCATTTAAAAAGGATTTTGACAGTCAGTTAAAGTTATCGTCACCACTTATAAAACCGTATACTTATATGTTTTTATTTATAACTTATTTAATTAATATAACATGTTTCTTTAAGTATTAGTCACCACAATTCCAATATGTTTTGTTTGGTATGGTAACACCCGCGTACTTTTTACGAATATCATGCGCAGGATTTTTGGTAAGTTTCAATATCATATATAATAATAAGTATATATACTTATATATATAAATAGTATGTATTATAATAATATATAAATGTATATATATATATATATTAAATAGTATATATAGTGTTGTGTGTGTGTGTGTGTGTGTGTGTGTGGTGGTGTGTGTGTGTGACTGTGTGTGGTGTGTGTGTGTGTGTTAGTGGTGTGTGTGTGGTGTGTGTGTGTGTGTGTATGGTGTGTGTGTGTTGTGGTGTGGTGTGTTGTGTTGTGTGTGTGTGTGTTGTGTGGTGCGTGTGTGTGTGTGTGTGTATGTGTGTGGCTGTGTGTGTGTGTGTATGTGTGGTGTGTGTGTGTGTGTGTGTGTGTCGTGTGATGTGTGTGTGTTGTGTGTATGTGTGTGTGGTGTATGTGTGTGTGTGTGTGTGTGTGTGGTGTGTGTGTGTGTGTGTGTGTGTGTGTGTGTGTGTGTGTGTGTGTGTGTGAGGTGTGTTGTGTGTGTGTGTTGTGTGTGTGATGTAGTGTGTGTGTGTGTTGTGTGTGTGTGTGTGTGTGTGTGTGTGTGTGTGTGCATGTGTGTGTGTGTTGTGGAGTAACCGAGAATGACAAGTTTGCACAAACTTTCAGATCTGACGAAATACTTTTCAAAAGAATTCAAAAGATTATTTTTCATTCTATTCACACCATAATATTTAAAAAAAAAAAATCTAGATTATTCGAGACTTTAATTTTATTCTGACTTCGTCATCGAAATTTACGGAAAAGAAGAAACTGTAAAAGTTCCTTTACAGGATAAAGAATAAGAAGAAGAAGAAGAAGAAATCGATAATGGAAAGAAGACCGATTACTGTGAAATGTTTCTTACTCTAGATTTAAGGCTTGTTACTCCAGAGTCAAATCCATTAACCTTAAGTTATACGGAAACTCTAGAACACACTTCCATCTTCAAAATTATCTCAGCTCTGATTGAAGATAATTTAAAATTACTCTTTATTGCTTAACTGGGAACGTATAAAAATGAATCTAGAGTAGAGAAATTGTCAGGAGATTGAAACTGAACATGAAACAGATCTGTAAAGTAGAACAGAAACTTAAATTTTCCAGTTTTAAGAAAAAATATCGAAATACCAATTTAGGTAGCACAGTGTTCGAGTTAACTGAATTTCAAATAAGTATTTCTCTTTCGTAAAAGCTGAAGAGAAAAAATTCTTCTGTTTGCAGAAAATTCTGCGCATACTTTGTGGTGAATTGTCAGTTAGCAACACCTTTCCAACTATGACATCTTTGAACAATGTCCAAGACAGAAAAAAATTGCAAATATTCATCCTCCCCCAGAATAAAGAAGGTAAATAGCAGACGCATACAATATGCAAGCAATTTTTATCCTCTCACAGCTTCCATTACAGGTAGATTAGGTTAGAATAAAAAAGCTAACAGAGTTAGAAATTGTTTGAAACAAAAACGCTCCTGTCAAGTAAAATAAAACAAGGTACATATATGCTATATTAAGAAAATAAAAATAAAAAACATTAGCATAATAAAAGTTCTGAGATTTTTATTACTTTTACTTTAAGCGGAGGAAGATTGTACTCGTTCGAAATTACGCTGTTATAAAAATGATATCTATGTGTATCAAACTAATTAACCTTAAGTGTATTAATATATATATATATATATAATAGTATATTATATATATATATATATAGTATATATATATATTTAAGTATATAGTATAGAAGTATATATAATTATAAGTATACAGGTAATATAATATAGTATTATAATATATATATATAAT
>JABUQX010135436.1:62500-63945 GCA_015478945.1 Trachelipus rathkii
TATATATTATATAATATAGATAATATATATATAATATATATATATATATATAATATATATAAATATATATATATATATATATATATATATAATAGTATATAATACATAATGATCAAACAATAAGTAATAATATTTTTATAGATTATGATTAGCACCAAAATTGAAGAATTCCATACCAAATTATAGAAATTGTCATTCTGATTTTCCATTACTGATTGAAATACTTTCTGGGCGAACCTGGGGACTAGCCCAGTGGTCGTCATGAAAATAGTCGACAGGAAAAAGGGGTGGACAACAACATCAAAAACAAAAAATTCCTGGTACAGTACGGTTAGGTACGGTTAGGTTAGGTTAGGTTAGGTAGGTTAAGTTAAGTTAGGTTAGTTAGGTTAGGTTACGTAAGTTAACCGTTAAGTTAGGTTAGGTTATGTTAGGTTAGGTTAAGCTAGGTTAGGTTAGGCTAGGCTAGGTTAAGTTTAAGGTTAGGTTAGGTTTTAAGTTAGGTTTAATTTTGTTGGATTCGTTTGAGAAACTCTAAATATCCAAATTTTCCTCGACACCATTTGGCATAGGATCCGAAACCTGGAAGCGCTAAGAGATTCGACTGATATAAAGTTTTAAGCTTATAGAGGGGTCAAAACCTGAAACTGTCTTTAAGATTTCCTTTTAGATTGTGTTATCCAAGATTTTTGATGCTATCGACGAAGTAGGAAACTTCATCTACTCAAGATAAACGCGCTGTTATGAAAAATTAATATTGAATTGGACCTATTTCATATTTAATTTACTGATTTTACGTTCATAACTGTGTGATTATTTAATAGATAATAATTAAATTGATTATGTTTATATAATAATGTTTTAAAATTTTATTATATATATTTTCATTATAAATACATATTATTGTTATTACGGGGTTATAATTTTATTAAGGTGCAAAATTGACCTAGTTATATTTAATTTTATGATAAAAGGCTATGAAATATTATTTTACGTTCATAACTTTTATGAATTATACTTATATTATAATTATTATTTCATATCATTATTTTTATGAAAATCTTCAAGCATTTATTTGATGATATATTCTACTATATTAGAATGAATAGTAAATACGTTAGATTTTATTATATTTTTATATTATATTATATTTATTATTTTTAATTTTTTACGTCATTAACAATAAACATGTTAGTTAATATTGTAGATTTTTAAATACGGATAAAGGTGTAACAATTTTAGTCCCCCCCATCTGCAAGTGTGCTTCGCATCTTTTAACATTTACTTGTTCAATAATTTTTATTTACAAAAAATTAGTGGATTTTTCCGAACCGAGCGACTCTTCCAATGCTTTAATCTCTCTCTCTCATCTCTCTCTTCATCTCTCTCTCTCTCTCTCTCTGACTCTCTCTCTGTCTCTCTCTCTCGTCTCTCTCTCTCTCTCT
>JABUQX010135437.1:0-20000 GCA_015478945.1 Trachelipus rathkii
TCATGACGATACAATCACTATATATAGCGGAAAGCAATAAGTAAAAGGTAGGGAGTGAGGGGCACAAAAGAACTCCCAACTACCAGAAAAGCAGTACACAAGGCCATAGGCACACCATCACCTACAAACAAAGCAAACCATAAGGCAAGTGAGCGGGTAACGTGGAGTAGAAACAGACGAAGAACGTGGGACAATGAGCAACGTCAAAACCGGTATGTTTAGCTAGCTAACGTACCTTACAGACGACTAGGAGTGGCTGAGAATAGCAACTCAACGACGAACTCGAGTAGTGTTCGAGCTACCTGACTGATGTGCATTAGCCGTCACACGGTGGACTGTAAGGTGCAAACGCCGAATGAGTGTGTGATTGTAGCTGACTAAGTAGCAGGATGCAGGTAGGTGAGAGCTCAAAAGCTAAGCGTGTGAGTGTAGGCTATATAGCGGGTGGATCAGGGTGAGGGTATGAGCTCATTAAGATAAAAAGTACGCTTCAAACTTAGTGAATTATTGCTCTCCAAATCGCTTCTATCGAAGGTCGTAGCTAACACGTACACGAACTGATCCCATAAACGTATTAAATTAAGATGTATGATGGAAATAGCTGAAATTGATAGATCGAACTAAATAATTCATAAAATACCATAGGCACATATCTGCCTGGCTAAATACCCTTTTATCTGTATCTTCATCTTCAGGGGGGGGGGGGATTCACTATCCTTGTCGTATCGGTTATATAATACAACCTCAAAAATTACCTATACTCCATCACCTCTCAACTACATAAGTAATATATAAATAATATTCTAAAAATATATATACCCCATACTAATACTATATATACTCACTATTACTAATAATATATATATTACCATAATTCATATTATATATATATTATATATTATATTAATATATTAATATATATATTATAATATACTTTATAATAATAATATATATATAACTAATAATATATATTATGTACTAACCAACACCGATATTTTACTTATGCCATGACAGGTGTAGTTCACTTTACATTCCTCACTCAACACCAACAGGAAAGTCGAACAAAAATGCTAACAGCACAAAAAGCAACTATGAATTATAATAATAACGGAAACTTATTCATGTCGGCTCACATGAATAAGATAAAAGTTATATAGGGCTCCGCCTTGTGACATACTGTATTAACTCTCATACAAAAACATATATTTTTTCCAATTTATTACTCCGTATACGGAATCTTAGCCCACTCTGCTATATATATATATAATAATACTAATATAATATATATTATATATATATATATAATACATATTAATTAATATATAATATATATATATATTATATATAATAATTAAAAGTATTAGTATTATAATTAATATATAACTATATATCTATATATTAATATATTACATAATAATATATATAATATTAATTATATACGCTATCATGCACTTCACTCTTAGTCGTCACCTCTTATCACTCCCCCTCCCCACGATACACGCAGCGGCGATCCTCATCCGCACGGAATTTATCATCATAGCTCAGACTAATCTGAGCCCAGGATTACCACGCCAGTTCAGTTGAGTGAGAGCCAAAAAATTTAGTTTCATCATGGTTCTAATAGTCACAGGGCAATTTACTTACATTCTGTGAGAGAACTTTAGTGTATATGAGATGTAATCTTCGAACAAGCTAGCACCGTTGTTATGGTCAATAGTAGGTGATGGGAGGGTAACGGGGTATTATAAGTTAATAGTATTATATATTAAGCGTCACGTGAGGGTAAACTCCTAATATAAATACAATATATTACTGAATTCTTCAGAAGTGATCAGATAGGTGCCGCACAATTACCGAACTGATAACATATCCACGCTCTATACGTTAACTCTATTGGGGCGGTCAAATAAAGGCTTGTTTACACTGTAACATCGTGATAAATTACAGGATGGAAGCATCTGCTGATCAAACTAATATATATCTTCTATAGTACTTAAAGAATGTAAAATTAATATTTCTTGGATTAATTTATGTTAGGCATGTGTAATAATGTAATTAAACAGCTTCACTGACATAACCACAAAGTCAAAATGCTAAATCAGTACTTAGACACCCACCTAACCTATTCACACATATTAATTTAGAATGTGAGTATAGACAGGATCGCGTATTGCGAGCATACACGTTGCAAACTTATATATCTCAATAATACCTATATAGTATACTTACTATATTAATATAGTAACCTATTACTAGTATATATAGTATATATAGTATATAAATAAATATATATTTATATAATCTAATTTACTATAATATATATATTACTATATATTTTTCAATATATATATAATAATATATATATACTATCTATATTAAACGAGGAGAATCTAAGTGAGGACTGATAAATATAATTGAATACTCTTTCAATTAAAGTATTATATCCCAATTAACTTACAAATATCTAGCTACGTCACCCATATGATATCTTCCCTTACTAGAACAGAGAAATGGCATGGTATTAGAATGACGTAAGAAATCTAACAATCCTTGTCACAAGATGTGAAATCATAAATAAATAAAATAAAAATAAACAGACTACTATTTCTAACAATGGCTCTATTGTTTCACACAACCATTTCTTCTCTTCACATACCTAGTGTGCATTTGCGGCGTAATAGAATAGAGCGTCTCATTCCCGAGTTCGAATAATCCGAAGCCCATGTCGAGCCAATTACTTCTTAAGACAAGACTGGCTCAACTTGACTCGTCCTTTCTTCGAATACTTATCGTTACCTTATTATATCTTCTATTTGTCTACCTTACATGAGTCAACGTTAGCTGCATTCCTTTCAAGATTCTCATTAATACATTTCTGATACCATTATAATTACCAATCATTTAAATCTCTGTATAAGTTAATCCCATGTCTCTGCATTATCATTAATACTATAACTATAATTAAGTACATATATTAAGTCTTTAAAAGCTATAAAGTGCTAATTAGACTCATCCCACTCATAAATATGGTCTATAGTTATATATATATTATAAATATATTTATATATATAATATATATATATACTATCTACTCAAGGCTTAATTAAGCAAATTACTTTTAAAATTCTTGGAAAATAACCCACACATATATATAATTTCTCTAAAAAAAATGTTCAAATACATATTCAATCCATATTTCTATCGTGATCTATCTCCAACTCCGAACCACGAGAAGGAACTTTATTACAAAGAATTCTACACATATTTCTTATCGAAATATTAGGATTAATCTATTGATATATTATGACTACTCAAAATGTATATCACTCCCGTATCTACGAACTCCTTTCGTTTTGTAGGAGTCGATATACGACTATAGTCTAAAAGGTAAGAAATTCTGATCACAAAATACATAAAACCAGCATTCCTGTACTTTCAAAAATATACATGTAGTTATACTTATATATGTAGTCGAATATTGTTCCGTAGGTGCAATCAGCTATTTTACTACAAACATAAAACACTTATACTTATATTTATATATATATATATTAATATATATATATATAATACTATATATTATAATAATATAATATATCACGTATAATATATTAATTAATATATATTAATTATAATAATACTAGTATTTTATACAATTTATATACCATTTTTAAACCTCTGACTAACCATCTACTGAGCAGCCACACAGGTAGCAAGGACAGTTCAACTACCTCATGGCTCCATCGGAGAATAGGACTACAGGGATAGGCTAAGTGACTAACTCAGGCTGATCTTATCAGCTACACATGGTATATCTATCTATTGACCTAGGTCTACTTCGAGAACACAGTAATCAAGTAATATGTTTCTTAGTTATTATATAGTCTCTGATAATGCATTTACTGCAAATGTGTAGGTAGTGCAGTATTTAGGGGAATGTGGTTCTTCCCGATACTTGAATTTTAGCCTTATATTAATTCTTGAGTATGCTTTGGATGGTGGCCTTATAAGATCTCAATTTGTAGCTCGACTTGTATCTGCATGTAGTATATAGAGTAGAGTGTTAGCTCTTTTGTTTGAAATTTATGTGGTGGATTATTGAGTATGTTTATATTTTAATGTTATGTTTATCGATATATCATATTGAGCGATATAGTCTATCTATACACGGTTATATACACATATAGTGTGAGATGTGATTTGTTTAAGAGGTATCATATTCTGTGTTATGAACACGCTCGGGATGAGTAATGTTTAATAGAAATTTTTGCCTTTGTGAGCATAATTTGCTAATATTGTAAAAGATTTAGTAGAATCTTTTAAGACGTTGAGATTCTATTTAGTGTAGGGAGTTGAACACTGGAACAGAGGATCGATAAGGTAGGGACATCGTTGGATTTCATCAATTTCTACTAAAAAATCCCTAAGGGGTCCTACTCTATCATCTAAACTTATTTGGTAGATAATTTCTCATCTCAGGGCCTAGAGCATTTCCGATATTAACAAATCGGTGATAAAGAGATCCGATCCTGATGGAAGTGCCCATGACTAAAATTATATAGGGTTTATAGTGAAAAGTCGTGATAAAAAATTCGACTCACAACAGCGAATTATCGCATATGCCATCCTCTCTCAGTGACTCCGCGTCCACTTAAGTAAGAAGAGATAATCTGAAATAAAGAAGAGACCTACAGCATAAACATGTTGTTAAGAAGAGGAACTAGACACTACTTGGGGCATGGTGAGTTCACTTACTTCTTATATGCAGCCGTGAGAATGACAGCAGAGGTATAGGGGGGGGGGGTGGAGGTGGGGGGCATTGAGCTGGGATCGAGAGGGGTGAGAGGAAACGCGCGGAAAGAGTAAGGCGAGATCTCAATGAGAAAATCTAAGAAGATAACAGTATTCGTTACGTGTAATATTCACGACGATAATCTCAATATCATACTATATAATAAGAAAGTGATGTACAATTTTTGCTATGCCAGAAATAAGTTGGCAGAAGTAGTTAAAGCAGGCCAGTAGAGAGTTTTAAAAATCGAAAAAGCCCTATTAAGACTATCTAAACTCATATGATATAGAAAGCTGTGTATGGACTCTGATATAACCTATAGTGAAACAACCTCACGAGATATCGTTGAAGATGAATATTATTACATAACTAAGAGCTAGAACGAAACCACTAATCATACTATCATGAGTTGAACCATAGACATAACGTGTGGATAATATATAAACTCCAAAATTATTGAAAGCGGCTTAAGAAATCCCAATATCTATTAATAGTAGTATTAATTTACAATCTTTAACTTTGATGTATAATTATTTGCAGACTAGGAGAATATCGGATGCCATAAAGTAGAATAATGCAATAACTGATCGTGAGCTCAGAGCGAAAAGAGAGAGAGGGCAGAGAGCGAGAGTAGGAGAGAGAGAAGAGAGAGTAAGAGGTAGAGAGAGAGGAGAGAGATGAAGTAGAGAGAGAGAGAGAGATCCTTCCAAGAAGGATCATGAGAAAAGAAAAAGCAGCTGTAGATCTGTCTGGAGAGAAGAATAAAGAATATGAGCGAGCTCATCGAATATAGAATCCTTGAGAAAATAGAAACTACTCTAAGAGAGAGAGCAAGGACGTATAAGATAATGAGAGTAGAGAGATAGAGAATAGAAGAAGAGGAGTAAGTAACGAGGACGTTCAAACTCATAACAAAACTTAGACCGAATATATGTGAGGTATTCCTTCAAGAAAGATTACGTAGAAAAGAAAACACCCAATAGAGAAGAGAGAGTAAAGTAAGAAAGTACAGAGTAGAGAGGGATAAGATGAAGAGTAGAAGAGATAAAGATCATTGAGAAAATAGGTAAATCACCACGAGAGCACGACGCAGATTATTCCAAAAAGATAATGAGTAGTAGTAGAAAATCACCAAGAGAAGCATGAGAAGATAATACGTTATGGTAGTCTTATTCCATAACGAAATATAACTGAAAAATAGTAAACACTACATATATATACCAGTAAGAGAAGTAAGAAAGAATAGTGAGAGAGTAGAGAGAGTGCAGATGAGTAACAGATTGAAAAGGTGAGAAGAGAGTAAGATAAAATACAGAGAGAGAGAAAGAGAGAGAAAGAGAGTAAATAGTAGAAGAAGTGGAGGAAAGAAGGATAAGAGTGAGAATAACAGGAGAGAATGAGAGTAGAAAGAGGTGAAGTAGAGAGAGATGACTTCCTATCCAATTATAAAATAAAATATAAGTATGGGGTAAACAAAGAAACATCATGCTTAAAAATAAGAGTAAGAGAGTAAACATGATAAGAGGATATGGAGATATGAGATTAGAGTAGAGAGAATCAAGAAGAAAATTGTTACAGAGTATCGCAGAAGAGCGGACCGCAACGACGAGAGAGAGATTATCTTCACTCCAAATAATATACGTATATGTATTTAAGGCTACCAGATGATATTATAGATAGGACGAATTATGAAATTTTGCACAATGAACAGAAAGTGTTGACTATTGATTAGAGTGATAGATGATTTATAAGGAATAAATATATATTTAGATCGTGGGTTTTAATCTTTTATAAAGTAAATATTTCATTAGAGAGAATTTATTTCTCTTCTCTTCTCATATGATTTTACTATATAATATAATAAAACAGATGTTTGAGATTGACGCATGTAGATAATACTTATATTATATATCATAAACTATGAATAATAAAAGAATTTTTTCCTTTAAACCTAAACAATTAAAATATTAGATCTGTTAGTATATTAAGTCTATACGCCGTATCAGAAAGATAATCAACGATCTAGTTGTCATTAAATATTATTGTTAAACTTAAACGTAATTACAAATTGTGGTGGAATTTGTGAGTAGATTATTTTTCGTACTCCACCCCACCCCACCGCCGTCATAACACTATACTCCGTACCCCACCCCTCTCCACTTTATCAAACTGCAACTATTCTCACCCTACATATTCATACTTGTGATATATATATATCAGTTAGTTGGTTTATGCGACAGAGTTTGCAACGAGATTTTTATATATAAATTAGAAAGTCTATTATAAGATTATTGTATTAGTTAATTATAATATTAATATATTAATATATATATATAGCAATTATATATTTATTTAATATTAATACTATATTATATAAATATATTAATAAACTATATATTACTATAATATACTATATTATAATATATATATATTAATCAATACTTATAATATAATTAATAATATAATTATTATAATATTAATATATATTATATTAATTATCATATATTATATAACTAACTTAATACATCTTTCTCTTTCTTCTTTTATCATACCTTTACTATTGTTCCACTGACATAGAATCGATCTTATCTCACTTGCGTGCACGAGCCATCCGAGCGAAAAGAAAACTGAGTAGTAGGAGGTTGCGATGGAGGTGAGACAAAGAAATAGCCCAGCCTTATACCCAAATAGCCCTCAGTACCCATTAATTAGTGAGCAACTCCTAACGCAGTCACAGAAAATCATTACTAACAGCTTCAGTTAGGACACGCGATGGATAATACTCTCACTATGGTAAATCGTATCTCAATGTGACGGGTTCAAAATCCTTTGGCCAACGTAAGGGCTTAACAATTACATTTATGAACAATTTGCGGTAATACTTCTCCTCTCAATCAATACTCGACCATTCACTCCTGTTTATACACCTTTCTTCTCGCCCTCTAACTCAAATCCACTTTCTCCTCTCCTTTAGCCTTAAAACATACATTCATTTACTAGACAAATTAGTAACTCATCTCACTTTATCTTCGAGTCAAGTTAAAAGGTCAGAAGGTCAATCTGAGATAACCAGGCCCTATCAATCTGATCTTGCGTTTGTCCACGACACCAAGCTCCGGTTACGCAAACAAACCACCCTTATTTGGTTTATGTGGAGAACTCTACATTTACAAAAGCAACAAGGGAGAGATTATTTTAAAAAGGTTATGAATTTGGTATACTCGCCACTTATGATAGATCTAAAAAGTATGGGCGACTCGCAAGTGATATAACAGGCGAATCCCGCGGCGTGCAAACATGTCATCGAGCCTGCAATTTCATATTCCAGAATCTTATCGAACGATACTTCATTTAAAGGGTACGAGCCGTTATAAATCTTTTGCTTCCAGTCAACTTCAGCTTATGATAAATTGGCAGGAGACAAACAATAACACGTCAGCCGCGACCTTGTTACTTCAAGACCACTTTCAACCATAGTTCTGTTTCATTTATTTCTTGCTTCTGACCAAACGTCATCATGTACCACCTTTCTTCGCACCACACAACTCTGTAAGTGGTTAAGTTTCATCTTCTCATTTTTTCTCTATACCATATCTTCTAACCAATTTCAAATAAGGAGCTTTATCAGACCAAACCTCAACCACCACCCAATCAAGAAATTGTCAGTCCACTTCTTCATTTCTCGCAGGAAATCAAATCATCTCTGTATCGCAACATTTAGATCTACTACTTCTTATTTCCCAAGCACGATTATACTTTAACCTGGAATTATTTAAGTGAGAGCGAGACTAGCCGAGTAAGCAGAGCGATCAAGGAGTAGACCCACCCTTCTCCGTTCAAAAAACACACTCAGCACACTTAAGACCATCAAAGGTCCCTTTTAACTATAAAAAATCCCTGACTCAATTCAACATATTTAAAATTGCACGCATCTTGATACATGTATCCTCACTGTGTTCTCACATCAACACCAACTTTCCTACTACTCTAATCATCCGTCTCACCCTTCTCATTCAATCAGACCATTTCAACACTAACAGGAGAAAGCTTTTATAATTTCTTTTTGGTATACATCACACAGTTTTTTGACGAGATTCTACTACCAACAACTTGTTTTCCACGTTTCCACCATTATAACTACGAAGACTCAACACGAGAATAAGGATCTGTCCTGTACTCTCACAACCAGTGACTTTTCAGGTGCTTTCGGCCTGAATCTATTAGTAGAAAGTGAAAACCATTCAGTCATTTCGAAAGCCAGCATACAAAAAAAGTTTTGCAAACCTAATTTGAGGCACAGTAAATACTCTTATCCACAGTTATATCTGTCAAGGCACCCTTCTTTCGAGCACACCTGAAACCAAAATCTCTTACCAGTCTTTCTCAAACTCTCAATGTAGACAATGACAGACCCATATTCATTCGCAGCAATATAATACGGTAGGCGACACCCTCCAGTAGCTTATTGCATTTTCTGACCCATCATTCAGGGTGAGGGCTCACATGAGAGCAGCATTCAGCGACCTAGCCAAGCCCGCCCATACGGGAATGTCTCATGTCAATAAACCTCAGTTGCCATATCAGCACAACTTGTGAATACACGAGCGAGTTATTTTATACACAACCCTGTCGTGCGAGCTCCGCTAGTGTGGTATCCTAAATAATCAACTCCCAACTTTGCACACCATCTTTATTCTTACCACACACACGGTCCATTGTCTACTCAAAGGTCATAGCACTAACTTTGGATTCCATCGTTCGCAGAGCCTAAACTTGCAATCACATCACACACCATGATACATCACTAATCACGTTTTGTCCATTATCAAAGAGCTTCTCCTATTTCGTATCATACGCCTGTTGCCAATCCATATAAAATAACCTAATAATCACAATTTATATTCTTCTTCTCGCCTCATTACCTAAACTAAATATTAATTAATACATATAAAAGGAGAAGTAACGTTTAACGAAGTTTGGGTGAATGAGTTCTATATATAAGGATTAACTTTAACCAGTAGTAAGTGTATCAAACTTATATAATCATTATAGTAAATAGCGCACATTATATAATAATAGATTCATCATTAGTGAAACTATATAAATATAATATACAATTGACATTGTGTCTTAAATTAATATACTAGACTCTATAGCTACACCCAGTTAATTATATCCATTATTACAATATAATATCTGTACTTATATAGCTTCAGTATATATATATATATATATATATAATATATATTTACGATAATCTGCAAATGGGTAAATATACGCGCAGTACAGAAATAAAATACAGACACACTTGTACAGTATATATTTACTTAGATTATAAGACGAAAAAAAAATAGTATGGCTCAATAGACATGATATCCATCTCCGAAACCTAAAAAAACATATCACAGAACCTACCTAATATAGTGTTTAGTAAATCTACGGTATGAGTTTAAGTTGACCTTTACTTACTACTTTATATGCTACATTATTAAACTTGTGAGTTTAAATATAGATAAAAATTATTTGATAAACTCACTAATAGCTCTTGTAGACTAATGATACAAATGTTAGCATATTCTATGCAAATCGTCAGTTTTATGACACAAATCACATTTAAACAATTATATATATATGTAATCAAGGATACAAAAGAGTATGATATAGAAATGAGTTTTTATATTCACATACCAATAAAATATAAGCATATCGTATATAGATGGAGATAAGCTTCAAGTAAGTAAACAGTCTACGAACTTGTAAGATCAATAAATAATATACGGTACCTATGGCTAGCCACCCTCTATAATATACTAAATATCAGTATGTATTATTCATCAGTTCCATTATAGTAATAAGTACGATGATAAGCTATGAAGAACTATGAATTACTAATAGGCTATAGTTATATACTAATATATATAATTGGTGGACTGGACTTCGAATTAATAATAAGGTGTGCATATATGTCTTTAAAACTAACACTCTTTATGAACTCACTAATTTGACTTACATTCTACTATTCACAACCTTGGACGAATTGTGAAGGTATAAGTAGTATATACTAACAAGCACCATCAATATGTCCCTAGTAAACATGGTTCTATCAGGGTGCGTGGAGCGCGAACGATTATTTAAAGAGAACGATCAAAATTATTGGTATTGTGCCCTTTTACACGTCATAATAATAATCTAATGAGGGTAAGCCAGAGTTACCAATTATTTTATTAATTAATAAATAATAGAGACATTGAGACTCACTGAAAATGATAACCAATACATCATAATTATCACCTAAAAATATAATAAAAAAGCTAGAAAACGAAAATATATAATAATTGATAATAATAATAATAATAATAAGAACAGAATAAAATAAAAAATTCAAAATTATTTAAGTAGATGATACAGTATACAATAATAATAATAATAATAATTATAAGATCACCTAACTATATGAGAGTGAGAGTTTAACCCCTTCAAGTACACCAAATTTTAATGAATATAATAAAATAATAATTAATGGTCATGAAAAGGAATTTATTAATGGAAAAAAATACAACGTGTGTGTGTGCGTTAGTGTCAGTGTGTGAGAATACGTTCTTCAATTAAAGCTCTAAACTATATAATTATCATAAATAAAAAATAATACTCAGGGACGGTAATTAATAAAAACTGGTATTGGTTCAATTTAAATGTAAGGAAGCACCTTTTGGTTATAACAGAAATAACATATTTATATAGAATAGAACTAAGAAAATTAAAAATTTATAGTGGAGGTGTAGGTAAATATATAGATATAATATAGAATAGATATATATATATATGAGATATAGATAGATAAGATAATAATAAGTAGATAATATATAATATAGAATAATATTAGGTGAAAATATATATATGAGCACCATGATGGGAACTTTAAATTGTCGAAGTTGAATTTAGTTTATGCAGAATTAATTTGAGATTTTATGTTGGACTAGTTGATCATTAAGTTATATTTGAACTGATTGGGAGATGAAGATATAATATTGTAAACAGAAAAGGAGGGAGTGTAGATTCGCTAATGATTTGGATGGATATGGAAGCTATGGATTGCGTCAATTCTTCTTCAACTATAAGTCTTATCTCACCTTCGGAGAGGATCCATTAGGTTAGATTAGTGAGAGCTTTTCATAGAATACATGTGCCTGATAATTACATAGAGATTAAGGACGAGTGACAGAAATTAGCACGGGGCTGGAAAAATTCTCCACACACTGAAGTCAGAGATAGAACTCAGCTAAGTGATTGTGGGTTGCAGAGAAGTGAAATAGATACCACTATTGGAACGAAGAGCAGAGGGGAAGCGAGAGACGTAGTATTACGATCAAACGAAGTGCGCTAAAGACACGACTGGTGCGCATGGTATCAGGATGCTGAGAGGCGCAAAAAAATCTCTGGCCTACTGTGCTCAGTAACACATCTCTAGCAAAACTTCTGTCTATCTCCCTCTTTCTCCACTATTACGGAGAAATACATCATCAACCTACTAACAGATGAATACACAAAAGAGAAAAAACAAGCCCCAATTTATCAGGATATGAGCTAATTATTACGCGCGCAACTCAACCACTTGAATTCCATTCTCTTCTTGACATCTGTATCACTGAGCATAAATAGTAAATCATCACATCTGCACGGTGTCCTACAATGACCGTTAAAATGCACCGAGATGAGGGATGACAGGAATGCAGAAAGAGATAGTGGCGGGTAGGAGGCACCCTAGAAAATCGATGTAATTTCGCAGGCGGGTGGCCTGGATGCCAACTTTCAAACCAGAAGAAATGAGTTTATGCGAAGATATGTGAAGGCTACTACGATGCACTTCCCTGCCTCTCGTTCAAGACTCTACACAGGCGTCGTGGAGTGGTCTCAAATAACTAGCGAGCTAATCTACACACTAAGGGTGTGTGGAGGAAAGCAGCGAGAATAGACAGAGAGATAGGCCTTACTTTGATAATAGAAAACAGTATTTTCTATAATGAAAGCTCGCTACAATAAATTGCTAAACTACTACCAAAGGGAAGTGAGGGCTAGCATCACGAGTGAGATATCTATTAAGATACTATGAAACCCTTACTGCGAGGAAGAGGATGATCACATTGCTATAAGAACGACATGAGCAGTGGAAAGATCATGTACGCAGAGTACACGAGTACGCAGTGAAGGCTATTGGGCGCTCGAGTCTAACTGAGTGATAGAGTAACTTTCCTATATAAACCGATTTATGTTTTTACGCTTCTAGGAACTACGGGGAGACCTTGCTGATGGTGGCGCTTTGATCATAACCACAAATAGCATTTGCTGATAATGGCACCGTGTACTGCCACTCAACTTCCTACTTTGGGTTCCTCCTTCCTTTGCTACTTCATGTCTATCTTTCCCTTCAAATCGCTATATGGATGTTGTGATGGGGTGACTTCTTCTTTTTCAGTCAATAGTGGTTTACTCAGGGTTTGTCTTAATTCCTACTTTAGCCATTATGATCTTCTCACCTGCACCGTCTAACCTATCCTCTAAAATCGCCAAGACTACGAGCCCTTCATTCTTAACATCATATCAATTCGCTCTCTTATTACTTTAGAATTGCTCTCGTCTTAATCTTTCCTAATTCATATTTCTCGCTGAATGCTGGATAGAATTACCGATGGGGTTCTCAACGCTTCGTTGAAATTTCAATTCTTTAACAAGCAAAACTCCTACAAATCTCCTCTAATTTTCCTATCTCTTTGGACGGTTCTCTCGTTTCTCCTGTTGACAATAAAAACATTTAAAATCCTTTAACATAAAAAAAAAAATGTCTTGAAACCTCTCGTCATAAACGGTTGCTAATGCGGCCTCAAAGAAACTGAAGTTCTGTTTAGCTGCGAAGCTTTTTTTCTCTTCTCAGTTGCTACCAGCTATACAAGGGTCTTATTCCACCATGTATGGAGTACTGGCTCTCATATTTGGGGCGGGGCTCTGGCTTCACTCGGCTTTTGGACAGGGTGAGTCAAAGGCCAAAAGCTTATAAATTGTTCTGTATTTTCCAGTTCACGTGTTGACCATCTATCTTTTTGTGCGCGATTTGATGCTGTTATTCTAATCCTTATAGTCGAGCGGCAGGTGCTGGAGGGAACTTTTCACTCACGCACCACCACCTTTACGCCCTCGTAGCACAGGGGTGCTTGTAGTCTGCTCAACGAGGTTTTGTGTTGACATTGGGTAACTCCATGGGGGGCTAGTTCGTTTTGGTGATTCTTCTTTCCACCACCTGTCTGTTCTGTGGAATTCCTCGTCATCTTCTGTATTTATTGCTGATTTAAATCTCAATTTAAAGCTGCATCTGTGTTCATATGACGTAATTTGCGCTGAGGGTGAAATTTTGAGCGTATTACAACCCCCTCCTTGAATAGGCTTCTGCCCGTGAACGTGAGTGGTGGTGACACTGTAAAAAAAAAAGATCCTTGGGTAGGCAGATATGTGGCAAATGAACTGAATCTCCTACTCACCCCACCAAAACATCATTCAGATTATCCCAAGAAATCGCACTCTCTTCAACATTACTATCAGATGACCATAGGGTCGCAACCACACAAAAGTTTGCCTTTTTCAAAACTTAAATTAACCTTTAGAAATCTAGTATCACAACACACCAAAATCTACCATAGCGCTCTACCACAAGTCACTCATGACAGAATTGCAAATCCTTCTATCCCCCTGTTCACTACTTCACACCAACATACACTTTCACACCACACATCATTTTATACCGTTTCGTTTCATCGTTGTTTCAGCAGTGAGCAAATAAATTTGCCTTTCTAAATACATCCATCACCTCTCTCCTCTCTTCCTCAACATTATTCTCTGCATTTTGAAATACCTATAGACGCATTCATTACATTTCGGCAAAAGACTAGAAGGCGTTTGAAGAACGGCGATCACAACGCTTCCTCCGAGGCATGCATTATCATCGGCAAAAAGATAAGTAGCTAGGTGAGCAGCCAGCTACAAGCTAAGCCTGCCTATCAATTTGTCGCCTTTACCGACACGCAGGCTACGATTTTGGGCAATTTTTTTCTCCCCAACATGGGAAATGTAAGGGCTAGGGATGTCTGTAAGATGTAGTCTAGAAGAAGGGGTGGATATAAGTATGTGTATATGAAATTGTGGATAAAAGGTGGTGTTTCTAAATATTGTCTGGAGATGAGTTTTGAATAACGAACGAGGAAGTAAAGGCACCATTTGGCTTAAGAAATGTCTTCCGTAGGATAAGCTCCTGGATACAAATCACTAAATATAGTAATATATATATAATATACTATATATTATATATATATATATATTAATATATATATATTATTATATAATATATATATATATATATTAATATATATATACGTATAATAATCTGCTTTTTTCTTATATATTATTTATATTATTTTAATATATATATTAATATATATATATATATATATATATCCTAATATATTATATATCTATTGTTTATGTTGTTCAGTGATATAAATTTACTCCAATGGAATTGCCCTGTAGTATTATCCAAATTTTAAAGAAATAGCTCGACCATCGAAACGCATCCAAAAGTTATTCCTCCAGGAATCAACTCAGGAAATATGCCGATTTTGCTGATGACGACTGACGATTAATCGTCCATCACTATATAACATATATATATACTATATATATATATATTATAGAATATATATATATATATATATAATATTATTATATAATATATATAATATATATATATTAGAGAAGAGAAGAGAGAGAGAGAGAGAGAGAGAGAGAGAGAGAGAAGAGAGAGAGAGGAGAGAGAGAGAGAGAGAGAGAGAGAGAGAGGAGAGAAGAGAGAGAGAGAGAGAGAGGAGAGAGAGAGAGAAGAGAGGAGAGAGAGAGAGCAGAGAGAGAGAGAGAGAGAGAGAGAGAGAAGAGAGAGAGACAGAGAGAGAGAGAGAAGAAGAGAGAGACGAGAGAGAGAGAGAGAGAGAGAGAGAGAGAGCGAGAGAGGAGAAGAGAGAAGAGAGAGAGCGAGAGAGAGAGAGGAGAGAGCTAAGGAGAGGAGAGAAGAGAAGAAGAGAGAGAGAAGGAGAGAGAGAGCAGGAGAAGAGAGAAGAGAGAGAGAGAGAGAGAGAGAGAAGGAGAAGAGAGAGAGAAGAGAGAGAGAGAGAGAGTAGAGAGAGAGAGGCGAGAGAGAGAGAGAGCAAGAGAGAGAGAGAGAGCAGAGAGCAGAGAAAGAGAAGAGAGCGAGCAGAGAGAGACGAAGCGATGCGGGTGAGAGCGGAGGAACGGAAGAGAGAGAGTAGAGAAGAAGAAAGAGAGAGAGAGAGAGAGGAGAGAGAGCGAGAGAGAGAGAGGAGGAGAGAATGCAGGGAGAGAGAAGAGGAGAGAAAAAAAAAAAGAAGAGAAAAAAAGAGTGAGAGGAGAGAGAGAGAGAGATTTTTAAAATATATATTTTCAATTAATCATCATGAAAATTTACAATTATCGTCATCATGAAAATTTCAATATCATCCCATCACTAGTTAAAATGTACATCAATTTATAAAAAAAAACTTAAAAGAATTTTTTAATACAATTTGTGTAAATTAAATATTTATAGTTTTCATACACTATTTACATGAACTCAATTGTGAACTGCTACACTATTACCAGATTTGCTAAGTACACATAGATTTTCTGTGTATACCTAACACAATTTATCATAACCTGAACTAGAGGGCCTGAAATGAGACCTAACAAGGATTTATCAAAAATGGAAAGTCTATGGGATTTTTCACAAATTTGAGACTAACTTCTTTTTCCTAAAGAGAGCACCCATTTTCATTATTATTTTTCTAGAGTATATCTTGTGATTGTTATAAAAACCGGGGGTGAAGCCCCTCTGCACTATTATTACCAATAAAAATACTCAATAGTTATTTTTCAAAACTCCTCTATTGTCTTTAAAAATTTATTTATTTACTTTGTAAACTATGTTATTTTTTACATTCATTCCACATTTACACTAGCTATTTATATGCGTTCGTTTTGTGGCTTTAGTAATTCCTTCGAGTTTTTGCAATAGCTTATAGTTGCTTGCAGCATTTCCTATTTTTATTTAATTAGTTTTCTTTAAGCTTTTACCTATTTGCAAGCACTCAATATTACCACACTTTGCAATCTGCTTGCTTTGCATATTCCTTATTTTGCAATCGATTTACTATTCGCGTTTATTCTAATATTTTGTCATAAAGCTAGAGCTCAAGCTCAGAACGCTGCGTTTCCCGAAGCCCGAACTGCACCCGGGCGGGCACCAGGCAGTTCATATGCACTCGTTTCCCCGAAGCCCGTTTTGCGCAACTTGTACGTCATGTAAACGTCACAGTCAGGCGCCCAGTTGTTAAATCCCTCGAATTCGGGAATTAGTAAACGGGCGGGCTGCGGGAAGGATACTTTGTTTACAAACAACAAATCTTGTTACAAAACATGTGTCGGAAAGGTTGCCAAAGTTTTTTAATATTTTAAGTTATAACTTTTAAACTTAAGGATACTATTATCTATTAGGCCTGCTCTAATCCATTATAGAGTAATTGTTTACAATGTCACTGATCCGACGAGCGGGCTTCGGACCGTCTTCACCAGGTACTTTACAAATTTTCTTGTCTACTGATTGGTTAATAGTAATTTGTTCAATTCGAAGCGTTTCACATCATTTGCACACGGGCTTGCACTCGGGCTTCGGGAACCGCAGCTAAAATAGATACATATACGTATTCATAATATAGGAATCAAGGTGATGAACAGCAACTAAGTTTTTTTTTTTCTTTTTTTTTTTATCGATTTAAAAAATTAGCAATAAATGCTATATGAAAGATAAAATACTAACCATCTGCTTCATGACATATATAGGTAAATATCTAGTAATACTAGTAATTAATATATATATAATATATATAATATATCTATATAGTATATATATAAATATATGCTTCTATATTAGCATGGCGTATAGGTATAATATTTATATACGATAATTGTTTAAATTTATATATACTATTTATAATATTATATATTAATATTATAGTAATAGTGACGGAACATTGCTACCGTTCCTAACCGTTAATCTATAACCCAAAATTTAACTACGTTAACGTTAGTTCTTTAACTTTGCAACTCATCAAACAAAGATGACCTTAATTAGATTAAAAGTTAAACTTTTTCTTTAGTCCATTAAATCATTAAAGAATGTGTTTACATTTAATCGGCATAAATAAATAAATTACAACAAACTCAACTAATAAAACTTAAAAATAAAATAAATAAATAATTTTTAATTATTATGTTTAAAATAGTAAATACAGATTACACGCGTGAATCACAAAATTGGGAGTTAGTGTCGTCCGGTGAGGTGTTCGGTTGCTAGTAAAGCTTCGCTGCGGCTGTCGTCTGGTGCCGAGGCATCTTCCTCCCTTTTCTTTAATATTTTTGCACAGTCAGAGGCAGTTTTTTCAAACATTCACTACACTTGTCGTAACACCAAACTTACTGTTCTCGTGACTTCTCCTCTATCGCTTTTAGAACTGGAATCTGTACTCAGCGTCTCTCTCTCTCTCCTCTCACTCTCTCCTCCTTCTTCCTCTCTCTCTATCTCTTCTTCTCTTCCTCTCTCTCTCCTCCTCTCTCTCTCTTCCTCACTCCCTTAATTTTCAGCCAAAGACGGTTGCTCTGATTCCAAGCTTTTTCGTTTTTCATATTAGGATTTTAAATTTTCCATGTTGTAATAAGCTCGCTTGCCATTCTCAACTAATTCATTTGTATCTGGTTTTATTTATCTTCTAACGCCATAAAAATCCTTCATTTTCTTAGAGTATCTAAGCTCCAAAATAATCAAAATTCTCCCCTTTACTTTTTGAAAGTAATCAGTTTAAGTAAACTCGATATCATCACACACATACCTTTCATACTAGTTCTCAGATCATCCGGTTAGCCGACTATCCATTTTTCTGTCCAAAAGAAAATCTTTAAGCAATGGTGTAGCTGCTGTGTTTATTCCTACTGATCACTCAGAAATCCTTCGGAAAGGGAAACACACGACATATTCTTAACCTTGTCCTTAACATATTCTTAACCTTTTCTTTAAACTTCTAATCCTTCTCCCTTTTACAAACTCTTTACCCTCAAATTGACATCTCATCTTCTGGACTGTCTGTTCTCCTAGTCTTCCACAGTTAAATCTATTACACAAGGAGAACTTTTTGGGTTCTACTTTTGGTTCTTGCTACTAGTCGGACTTGCCAGTCCTCACTAATTATTATTGATTATATCCTTTGAAAGATTATTGCTTCGGCGTGAGAGTCCTTTGGAATATTCAGAACACATAACCAACTGAGATGATTTTCATTAGCACTGGAGGCGTAAATCACATTCTTTACTTTCAATCAAACTACAAACTTGGTTTAACTCAGTTTGCTCTCATAATATTTCGCCGCAAGGAATAACCGTCGTCTTCAAAACGTGACAGAAAATTCTAACAACTTTTGAACCTATATTTCCAAACCAGGAATAATGCGAAAATCTATTCTCTGAGATACTAAAAACTTTTTTCTCCGTTGAAAATGTAATAATCTTTCTGGTTTCTATTCCTCAGTTCTTTCTGGCATTTTGCGAAAAACGCTACGCTCTAATTTTACATCTTCCTATTTCTCCTCTATTTCTTCTTCCGAATGGATAACAACTGGGGTCTTAACCTTCGCCAAGCCAGAACTCTTAGCTCAAACGTTTGTTTCTATTTCCATCTAGACGATTGAGATGATTTCCCCTTCACTATCCAATCAAACTGATTAATATCCAACATTAAATATCTTCTGTATGATTTTGCTATCTCTAAGTTTAATACTTAAACTTAAAAGAAGGTTCCTAATGGAGTGGCGGCCTAGACTTGCGGGGCCCGGGGCGCAATGGCTTTGCGGGATAGGGAAGGGAGTGGTGCAGCGAGATACAAAGTATATAAGCATTAAATCTGCAACAATAACAAACTTGTTAAAACCACCCCTGGACATTGTAATGGGAATATATATATATATATATATATATTATATATATATATATATATATATATTAATTATTTATATATATATTATACTATAATATTATATATATATATAATATATATATAATATATATATAT
>JABUQX010135437.1:30000-36886 GCA_015478945.1 Trachelipus rathkii
AAGAGCGGGGGTTCCGGAGACCCTCCCCGGAGGGGGGGAATTAGTCCTACCCCGTAGTTCCCCGGAAGGCCGAGAGACCCCGACTCCTGCCATCGGTGCGGTAATACCCTTGGGTATTCTTTAGTGAAAAAAGAAATTTTAAATAGAATCTATTTATTTTAACGAGAAACTATTTATTTTAACGAGAAACCATAAAAGGTCTCTAAATAGGCTATTAAATCATATTACTATAATTATTAAACTAATTTATTTTTTTTTTTTTTTTTTTTTACATTTTCCTCATTAAAATTTTACAATGATTCAAAAATGTTTTTTTTTTTTTTTTTTTTTTTTTTTTTTTTTTTTTTTTTTTTTTTTTTTTTTTTTTTTTTTTTTTTTTTTTTTTTTTACTTTTTCCGTACTATAGAATTGGACCAGCATTCCACCAATGTATTCCGTTTTACTGTATCATTAATAGTTTTTAAGATATATATGACGGATATACTAAACGCTGACCTATATATATATATATATATATATATATATATATATATATATATATATATATATATATATTTACAATAGGTATATATATAGGTATAATATATATATATATATAGTATATATATATATATACATGCATTTATAGGGCTTGTCAATTATCTGTGAAGAATGTAGAAGTCAAATTTTTTTGACAATTTACGTTTTCGAGCAAAATATATTTGCAACAGCAAGCATACGCGAAAAAATATTTGAATTTTTTTTTCCTACATTTATATTAGTTCTGAAAAGTTTATTTAATTAACAAGCGTAGTTTAGGTGTTGTTGATTTGTTTAATTTGAACAAATGGAAAGGAAAATAAATTATAATCTTAAGTGAAAATATTACTCGTACTGAATCTTTACTTAATATTTATATATGTATATATATATATATATATATATATATATATATATATATATATATATATATATATATATTTTTATAATATATATATATATATAATATATATATATATATATATATAGTTTGGTAAGTTGTTAGGTTTAGTTCAGTTACGTTAGGTTATATAGATTTAAATAAATAATTAGGCTTGTTTTTTAATATTTTTAATAAGTTTTTGTTTGAATTTTTTATAATAAAAATTTGTTCGGATCCATGCAATCGTTATGGATAAAACTCATTCACGCATAATTGATAAGATCATATTATAATTATTATATATATATTTATGTATATATTATTATTAAAAGAGATATAAATATATTATATATATATAAATATATTATATATATATATATATATAATATATATATATATACTAGCTATAGATATTTTCTGCGTAGGACGTATATATTAGTATGCTTGCAGGAGAATGTTCATTTTTTTTCCATGGGCCGATTTTAACATCCAGCGGATGCGGATGCGGAAGCCGGATGTTAATATATATATATTAATATACTATATTATTATATATATATATTATATATTATATATATATATATATATATATATATATTATAATACTATATATATATATATATATATATATATATATATATATATTTTACAGTTGTCACAACCACTCACGGGAGAGCCCTATTCAAGGAGGGGTGTTACACCGCCTAGAAGTCACACACCATAGCATAAATTGGCGCGATGACGCAAGAACGGCAGTTTTAGTGGGGGAGATTATTTTAGGGCAGACAAGAAGATAAGGAAGAGAATTCAACAGAAGCAGAATGTAGCAGGAAGAAGGAAGCACCGCAGCGAACTAGCCTTGAGTTACCTACATCAACACAAACTCATGCGCAGACACAGCACCCCTAGTGATACGAGGGCGACGTAAAGGTGGAGGCACACGAGTGATAAGCTCCTCGAGCACCTGCCGCTGTGCGGTACCTATAGAAAACGAGATAAAGCACCAACATCGCGCGCAAAGATAGAGGAGTCAAGGGAACTGGGTAACAGGACAGTTTATAAAGCCTTTTGGCCTTGGACTCGACCTATCCAAAAGCCGGGTGAAACCGAGAGCCCCCCCCAGATATGAAAGCAGTACTTCATACGGCGGATGAGGCCCTTGTTTAGCTGGAGTAACTGAGAAGAAAGAAAAAAGTATCGCAGTCTAAAACAGAACTCCCAAGTTTTCTTGAGGCCGCCCTAGCAAGCGTTGTGATGTGAGGTTTCCAAGACATTTTTTTGTTTATGTTCAAGGCGAAGGATGTTTATATTGTCAAAGGAGAGACGAGAGAACCGTGAAAGAAATAGGAAAGTTAGAAGTTGTCTTAGAGAGGGAGATTTAAGTTGAGTTTTTAAAGAATTGAATTTCACAAGGTTCTGACGACCCCACCCGGAAATTCTATCAATCAGCCAGAATAGAATCGGAAAGATTAAGAACGAGAGGCAATTCTAGAAGTAACAGAATGGGCAAACTACAAAGATTGAAGATATGAAGGTCGAGTCATCCGGCATATTAAGTGAATAAAGTTAGATGTGCAGGTGGAAGATTATTAATGAAAAGTAGGATAAAGTAGGAGATAAAGACAGAACCCTGAGGAACACCACTATTGACAGAAAAGGAAGAATAAGTCGCCCCATCAACAACCGATTTAGCGATTTGAAAAGAAAAACTAGACATAAGTAAGCAAAGAGAAGAGGAACCCAAAGGAGGGGAGCTTGGAGAGCAGTGACGCCGTCCATACCCGGTCAAATGCTTTGAATGTCAAGCGCACGCACCGCAAGTCTCTCATAGTTCCCTAAGGGCGGAAAACCATAAATCATAAGATAGGAAAAGTATATCGCCAGTAGAACTCGAGCGCCGAAAGCCGTACTGGCGATCGGAACAAGAAGTGAATGAGATTCCAGATTGTCTAAGAAGTGAGAGTTTGAGAAGGGTTTCACAGATCTTAGATAGAATACAAGTAAGAGCTATGGGCGATAGTTAGAAGGATCAGAGGGCTTCCTTTTTTCGAATAGGTTGGACATGAGCGTAGCTTCAACACTGAGGGAAATCCTTAATAGGGGACATAGAGAAAACCGATGACCAAGTGGCGAATAACACTTACTCAAGGTCAATGAAGAACAACTCGGCGGAGGAAATACCATCCGGGCCAAACGCCTTCCTAACGTTCGTTAGATTTCAAGGAGCCCATGCACCCGATGAATGTAATCACAAGGCAATACAGGCATAGGACAACCTGAGAGGAGAAGGAGGAGGATGAGGAATGCAAAATCGTCCAGGGTTGAGTTAGTAGGAAAATAGGAGGCGAAAGAGATTGGCCTTTCAGTTGGACGAATTAGCAACAGAACCATCAGGTCGAATAAGAGGAGGAAGACGATTTACAGAGTTGTTGGAGATGTTTTTTGGCAAGAGGCCAGAAAGATTTGTCAGTAGGAGACCAAGGAGGTTGGCGCACTCGTTTGATGCCAAGCCGCTTTGCTCGTCGAGAGTATCCCTGCAACGAAATTGCTAGCTGAATGAAAATTAGCAGAGTGATAGGAGAACGAGAATTTTCCACTCCCGATAGGCGCTGTCTCTAGCCTGAATGGCCAGAGAACAAGCACGAATGAACCATGGATTATGAGGAGAGAAAAGATTTAGTCGAAGAAGGATGAACCTGCTCATCCATCAACGATTACCGCTCCTAACCTTATCGGCAGACATCGAAGCGTCACCAGAGACAAAGCAGGCATTCCAATTATAGTTAGCGTAGAAGCAACGCAAGCCCCAATCGGCCCGATCAAGTGCCAGAAAAACGAGTAAGGCAGGATGGAGCTGTTGAGAGAAAGTATTAAAATTAAGAGATATAGGTTGTGGTCAGATTTACCGATAGGATCGAAAGTGGTGTATTTTAAGAGAGAAGGGCTAGTGGTGAAAAATAAGTCAAAGTGTGTTCAAGAATTGGTTTGGGACGATCGGAATGTGTGTGGGTCTTTAATTAGTTGCTCAGATCGTTGAGAATGCTATGATTCGGCCTCCTCCCACCTAAATCGGTATGAGAGACCCCAACCATTCAGTGTGTGTACATTGAAATCCCCTAAATAGAGGGACCTCAGTATTTGGATGAGAAAGATATAACAGTTCGTGAGAAAAGTAGTAAGATATTAAAAAAAGGCGTGAAATCTGTTCTGGTTTGGAGAACAGTAGCAGAACGCACAAGATTTTTAGTAGAAGGAAGAAAGCTTTTAAGCCACAGAACATCGAAGTTAGGAAGATTCGAGATTCTGAGACGTGTTAACAGGAGTGTTTATGTTTTAACAATAGGAATTACTCCACCCTTTAGACGGAATTACGAAATAAGTTATAGTTTGGATCTTTAAAACGAGTTGAAGGATGAATTCTTAAGCCATCTGTGTCTCAGACAAGAGCAAATGTTAGGTTAGAGTAGAGAGGTGGTATTTCAACGGATGCAGATCTAGAGTTTAGCCGCGGATGTTAGTAAAGTTAATAAAGCCCGCGCCTGCGCAAATCTTCCATCACACACGCACACACAACCACACCAAACAAAACAAGAAAGACAAACAGACAAAAAAACAGGTTAAAATTATTCACACACTAAAAACCGTAAATGTTAAACGATAAAAACTGTAATTTTATAATAAATATGTAAAATTGAAAAATCAATAAGTTTAAAAACCCTCACGCACTCGTACACCCTCACAAATTTACGGAAAAGAAAAAAAAAATTACATTATTCGTCACAGAAACTGTTATGTAATTAAAATAATAATTGACTAAAAACGTAGGTGCTGTGTTAAAACGCCGTTAAAAAAAAAAAAAAAAAAATGGAACAAAAAAAACTTAAGTTAAAAAGACTAAGAAAAAAAAATATACCCTAGAACTATCTAAACTACGTATTACAATCCTAAAAAACTAACTATGACTATCTTTTCATTACTAAAAGTTTAAAAATTAAAAATTAAAACGGATATCTTATCTTTTTAAAAGGATGATTAAATTCTTCAAATATTAAATCCATAAAGTTAAAAACAATTAAAAAGGAGAAGGCTTTCAATGTACAAATACCCTTAAGGCAAAATAACTAAACATACAACCATCACTTCAAATTAAATCGGAGCTCCAGTAAGCACATCCTATACCAACAGTGCTATATATAATATATATATATATATATAATATATATACTATATTATAATATATATATATATAATATATAATTATTATTTATTATATATATAATATATAATATATAATATATATATATATATAATATATAGTATATATATTATATATATAATTATTATATATATATATATTTTATATATTCTATATATTCTATTTTAGCCACAATCTATTAATAAAATTGTTACCAGGGGTGCGGAATGGGGACCCAACTCAAATGGACCCCATCAAACCTCTTTCCCTAACCTCCGACCTTAAAGAAAGAGATTTTACATTGGATTATATACTTTTTGCACTAGATTGAGATATGGGAAGGTTGTGCTTGAGATACATCAATTTTTCTGCCTTTTCTTTGCCTTTTCCGCGAGAGCTCTGTTTCTCTTTTTATCAATATATTAGCCCAGCATTTGCTAATACTCTCTTCACTTGAACACCAGTTGGAGGATAGGCCAGGTATTTCCTTGCAAGTTCTTAAGCGTGGGTAAACAATTTGCATTTTGCTAATTAACACTCCACAACTGATAGGATCGTCATTTGATCTGTATCTAGTAGTCGTTTCTCTTGGTGATAATTTTCCAATCATTTGCACTGCATCTTTTGATAATGCGTGTGTTTCTTCATCATAACTGGACTGTGTAGAAATTCTTCCAGTGAATCTGTTTTGAATTTACTTGTAGAAGATGTTGGTTCTTTTTATATCTCATTTTTTTCTTTTATAATGGGTGGCTATTTAATAGACTGTTTGCGGAATTGAAGTTTTCCTTTTCAAGTTTACTCAAGCGTGGATAAACATTTGCATTTTGCTTAAACTGATTGGATCTTCATTTGAATCTAATCGTTTTTTCTTGGTGATAGTTTTAATACAATTTGCAACGCATTTTTTCTTTTTGGTAATGCGTGGTTTTCTTCTTCATCATACTGGACTGTAGAAATTCTTCCAGTGAATTGTTATTGATTTTACTTGTAGAAGGTGTTGTTCTGTAGATTTTGTTTTTTTTTTCCTTTAATGGGTGGCGAATTAATAGAACTGTTTGGATTGAATTTTTTCAAGCTGCAACAATAAAGTAAAACGATTTAACTTGTTCAAATATCGTTACAAAAAAACTTGCTTTATACCGGGAATTAAGGAAGTTGAATAGTAAGAAGGTCATTAATTTACACAGAACCAAAGCGTTTTTCTACCTCTAGTTTAAATTACATCTTTCATTCTTTTTAAACCGCCATCATCTTTCCAATTTGAAGATGATTCAAATGCTTACCTTCAACGTTGAAGATAAATGGTATTACTAAGAGACAGAAGCTGTAAGAGACGCTGATTTTTTTGATAGTTTCTTCAAATGGTTCCATAGCTTAATGCAGTGTGAAATGATGTCATTTTCCACATTAATTAAGATTGTTAACTTTTGATACGAACTGGCGTACAATGCAAGAGGTTCTTTTGCCACAATACTTCTTTCCATATATGAAGTGTACTATTCCAGCGAGTTGGAATGTCTTTGATTACATTAAGATATGGAATATCAGCGTTTTGAACTGCCTTCAAATTTAAATTTTCATTTTTCTTTTCCAGGGATTCATCTTAAGTAATTTTTAATTATAAATTCTTTTAATCTCGACATAAACATCCGCGCAACATCCGCAGGGCAAAGCGCGGATGCGGGATGTGGATGCGGATCTTTAATAATGTGCGGATGCTCCGCGGATGCGGATGCTCCGCGGATGCGGATGCGGATGTTACCTGCATCATAATATATATATATATA
>JABUQX010135438.1:2500-7500 GCA_015478945.1 Trachelipus rathkii
ATAAAAAGGAACGAATGCCTTCTTCTTCAAATATTCTTAGATTTTGCAGATACGCTTCAAAATTTTTGTATTGAGTTACAGCTCCATCTGAAAAATATATAATGTAATGCAATTTGGAAAGAATTATGGTATAAGATTTAAACTTGAGTGCAGTATTCCGCACGCCCTTAACGGTTTCGTCTACCGACAAAATATTATTGCAATCAATGGTAACGGCTTCCATGCCATAACCTTTGGCTGTATCGGCTAGGTTGATGCACCTATATTGTTCGTTTGTGGGCGTGCTAAGTGCGTATACAACGTTGTTTTTTTTTCGTATACTAATAGAATCTATAGTAGAGCACATTCGGTTTTACTTAAAAAAAATACAGTTTAAAATAAGGAACATTACTTTGCTTTTTGATGATGATCGGAGAAGTAGATAAAATAATTAATATATTAAATTCTAATATCTGTAATTTGAAAGAAAAGCAATAAGGTACCGCATGTAGACCATTAGGCTATGTGATAAAAGAAAAACTGTAAAAATATGGATATCAAATATTCTCATATAAATAATTGATTGTCTGTTAATCTATATATATATATATATGCTATATATAGTATATATATATATATATAGTATATATATATATTATATACGGTTATATATATATATAGTTAGTCAGTGAAATATATTATATAGAGAAGAGAGAAGAGAGAGAGGAGAGAGGAGAGGGAGAGAGTAGAAAAAAGTTGCTGGAGTCGCCACTGGATATATATATACAAAGTAGTATAGTATTCGTACCGATATATATAATAGGATAGTATTATATTATATAATAGAGTATAGTATATATAGCTAATACGTATATATATTCATGTAGTATAGACTGATATATACTATATTATATATATTATATAATAAGTGATATATTAGTAGTATATTAACATAGTATTATATAACTTATTGATTACAATATTAATATATATATATATATATTATAGTATAATATATATTAGTATATATATAAGTATATATATATATTATTAATATAATATATATATATATAGGAATATATGAATGATAGTATGTAGAATACTTATACTTTAGAAGTGTGTAGAGCATATATACTAGTATATATATTATATAATATCTATCATTAATATGACTATAGATAATTAGGTAAATAGCGTGATTATAGTAGTACTATAGTAGTATAATTATATATACTAAGTAGTATATATAAATATATATAATCTGTAACTTCACCTAAATTTATATATATATAATATAAGTATTATATATATATATAGTACTATTATAGTTATATATATATATATAATATAAATATATATGATGAGTATATATATATATATAGTTAATATATATACTATATATATATATATATATATAATAGATATAATATATAATATATAATGTAGATATATTGTGATATATATATATATATGTATCATATATAATGGTATATATATATATATATATATATATTGTCTATAGTATATATATAAGTAATTATATAAGTGTATATATATATATATATTACTTATATATATTAGGATAGACAATCACTATATATATATATGAATTATATTCAATATATATATATTATATAGATATATAGTATATATATATATATATTATATATAATATATATATATATAATATTATTATATTATATAGTATATATACTTAGACTGGCCCAAAATAAATTCTCAATAGAAGTTAAACCCTCAACCCATTGGAAATTATGAGGTTGGATATAGAAATGTTCTTTGCAAAATATCAGCTTAATTGAATACGTTTTAGTGTTGTTTTCAGCTGGTTCAATGAATACTTGTAGTGTTATTATTTTACGTTCAGCACTATTTTTGTTTATTATTTATCTCAGATTTAATGCTTCAAATTTATGTGGTATATAATATGTATTACACGTTGTCTTCTTCAATAAAAACAAGAAAAGAAAGCAAACTATGGTTGCTTGGACATATCTATCAAGTACAATTAATAAGGCAAAGGTACCATCCAACGTGGATGATTGCGTTTGCCTATTCTACATAACAAAGCATACAAAAAACTATGAAAAGAGGCTCCAATATAGTTTGTCAAGAAATTTCAACAATTTGGGATGAATGTAATATTCCAATGAAAGCCAAACAGCATATAATAAGCCAAAATTGAGAAAGAGTACGAATATTATAGGTCACTTCAAAAATCCCAATTGAAGGAAAACAAAAATCAAATTGTTAAAGCGTAAATAAATTTCAAGATTGTTTACATGATCTTTTTGATATTGCATGCTAATGCACTTGAAATGATATCAATTACAGATGAGTAAGTTATTTTTGCAAGCTCATGAGAGGAGTCAAAGGGAACCACGAAGAGGACTATATAAGTGGTGTTGATAATGAAACTCTTACGCAAAACAAAGAGAAAAAGCGAAAAAGGATTATGAAGAAAATGCACGGAAGAGACAAAGAAATTCTTCGAAAAAGAAAATCAAAGCTGTTGAATTTTGAAAGTAATCCATCAGTGATCGAACATTTAGATCCCAACACGTTTCAGTTTCAAAACATTAAAAAATCGAAAGAAAAATCTATTGAATTAACGTCTCAAAGCAGATAGTTGGATGGGCAAATCAGAGATTCGGGGGTCCGCAACTTCAAAAAACTAAATAAACTAATATTCATATTATTTCACTTGACCTAGCTATGGCTTTAGATAGATCCAAAATGAGCGATCGTAAAGCAATGATGGTCATCTCTGGTACTGTTTCTTCTCTTGAAAAAGATATTGATGAGGTGGTTATAAGCAGAAGCAAGTTTACAACGAAAAAGAAAAGATATACGGAAGAAATTCTGGAACTGATCTAAGGGTCAGTCCCCTTTACCCACGGAGAACCAACTTTACAAGTACACTGGGTGGAAAGTTAATGTTCTGATTTAAACTGGAATGAGGGTAGATACGTTACCTATTTTAGTATCTGGAGAGGGTATATCAAAGCGTCTTGGATGTACCTAAGCTTGCTAAAGGAACAGAACAAAATATTGCAGATGCTGTAATTGATTGCCTACAAGATTGGAATTTGAAAGATGATATTAAAGCTATGTGTTTTGATACCACGATGTCTAACACTGGACCCAAAAATGGTGCTTGTATCAGAATTGATAATAACTTACAAAGAAATTTAGTTTACTTACCTTGTCAACATCATATTAATGAAATCATTATATCTGATCTCTTAGATGCATGCTATAGTATCTAAAAAGGTCCAGATATTCCATTATTCAAACGATTTCGGCTAGAACTTTGGAAAGGAAATAAATAAATATCGTATCGAAATGGTAGTACAGCATAACTTTTGGAATGAATCGAAATTACATTCAGTAAGAATTCAGCTCAGAAATTTCATCTCCTAGGTCAGATTACCACGAAATTCTTGAATTAACAATTCTTTATATAGGAAGCATAGCGCCTGAACAGGTTTTCATTCCGACAGCCTGGGTGCGCTGCAATCGAGCCAGAATGATGGCACCGATGAATTTACATATTAGATTGTACTATTTAAGGCAATTTAAATTAGGTAAAAAAGAGGTGCAAGGAAAAGATTTGTCAAGTTTGTTGTCCGTTATTATGTTCCTAATTGGTTTGCAGCTCTTTCTAATTCTTGGTGCTCCAGGAATAATTTGGAATACTCGCAATAATGTTGAAATTCTGATGATGATCAGAAGCTTGCACTGGTAGAAGGCCTCTCTCAAGTGCCTATTTCATTGTATTTAATCGAGGAGCTCGTATCACTGCTTTTTTTATAATACCATAAACGCGGTTACCTTCAAGAATAGAAGAGTCCTCTTCGTGAGACACTTCATTTAGTTTAGCATAAATCAAGTTACTTATGTCCATTCCATCGGCTTCTGTACCTTGTTCGTCGTTAAACATGTGCAGACGGCTCATTGAATGCGACAAGTCTTTCGTTTTTCACAAACTTAGCTCTGAGCCGATTCTGTTCCTTTATAAGAAAATTCACTCAAAATGGACGGATTAGACAAGACTATAATCGAGTTAAAGAATTTTGAAATTCTATCGGTAGAATGGTATCATAAGTGAAGTATCAAACTGTTCGCCATAATAAAAGACTATAACACACAACGCGTTACGCAAAATGCTGACAATTGCAATATTACTGTCAAGTCGTTGAATCTCGACAGTTAAATCATTCTAAAGTAACAAAAATCTAGAACTAAAAAAGATTGAAAGTAATAAAAGAAACCAATAGAACATTACTATTTTAAATAAAATTGTGGAATACGGCCTACGTCGGGAGATCCAACATAAACAAAACGCAAACTTCATAGTTACTCCTAAGGTGGATGTGGAAAATTTTACAAAAATTACAAAAATCAAAGCTGGCGGCACCATTTAACTTCTTGAATCATGCTGAATTTTGTAAATATATGTTTCCTCATCACAAAGCACTCACATTTTGAGTCCAATGGGAATTTATGATCAATAACTGCATTTTCTTATTGAATATAGAAATAAAGTCTATAAGTATCATATATATATAATATATATATATATATATATCACTAATATATATATATATATAATATATAATACATAATACAGATCATAATTTACAAAACATTGCAAACCAACAAAATAATACATAAAAAAATTAATTTCAACCCCCATCCGTGCTTTCGTCCTGTCAGTGGGACCGACTGCTTCGAGAGAAAGTCCTTAGGAAACAAGGGCCTAACGGCTAAGTCCGCTGGCTGGCCAAGATCCTACCGAATATCATATATATATATATATCAATAAGTATATATAGTTATATAATATAATATATATATAATATATATATATATATATATATATATATTATATATAATTTGGTTGCAGATGTGATGTGTGTGTTATGTATTTAATAATGTATTTCTAAAATATTATATATATTACAGTCAGCCTAATCGAGAAGAGGAAAGAACAGAGAAGG
>JABUQX010135438.1:10000-18768 GCA_015478945.1 Trachelipus rathkii
CAAACTGACAGAGGCAGAAAATACGCTGGAAATCGACTATTTATAGCTTACCCCAAGGGAACATTTTCCATATTGAGTATAGCAGGGCGGGTAACACTTAGGTGGATGCTGACTAAAATTTAATTGGACAAGTCCATTAAAAGAATTAAGAGAATGATTGAAAGTTAAGAAAAGATTCATTATGCTGGGTTTAATTTATAGTTGGATTTAAAATACTAAAGGGAACCTCGCTAGTTGCTTAAGAATTTGAAATTGACTTAATTAGGTTTGTCGGAAATATAATAGAAATATAATGGTGTTTAGCATTGAAATTACCTATAGAATGGAGATTCAGGAAAAGTGAAGAAGTCTGAACGCTTGCCATTTCGTTCGGATAGTTGAAGAGTTAGTTAAGGAGAGTTAGTAATATTGGATTGGGAGAAAAATAAATAGCCAAAAATGTAGACTATGCATTTAGACCACATGCACAAACATTCGCTTTGGTCAAAAGGCGAATGTTGGGAGAAAGTGCGTTCTCTATCTTGTGTTACACTTTGAAATTTTCCAAATTTCTATACTAGATTGACTTTGGGTAGTACTGGTGCTGAAGTAAGAAAATAAATTAATTAAAAAAAATTAATAAAATAAGAATTAACTAATTAATTAATTAAGTAATAATAATAAATGAATACTAAATGAATAATAAAAAAAAAAAACAAAGAAAAAAAAAAAAAAAAATAATAAAATTAAATAAAATAAAAAAATAAATAAAATAATATATATATATATATATATATATATATATATATATATATAGATATATATATTACATATTATATATATATATCTAATATATTATTATTAATATATATATATATATATAAAATATATATATATATATATAATATATATATATATATATAATATATATACTCTGCGTCGCCCCGCACCGCACCGCACACTACGTACCTCACTTAGTAACGGATAGAGTTTGCCGCATTGTATCTCTCTCAAACTTGACACCCCCATAGGGGGTGACGTAACCTCGTCGTAGACGAGGTTACGTGGCCATGCACCCTAAAGGGGGGGGGGTTCCCCCCCCAACCTGAGATATTGACGTAGAAGATGGCTGAAAACTTGGTATACACCCTTCATATAGGTCCCACATCAATATATGGAGTTAAATAACCGTACACCCAAAGGGGGGGTCTCCAATCCCCAAAACCTGAGATATGACGTAGAAGGCTGAAACTTGGTAAACACCCTTCATATAAGGTACCCGCATCATCATAATATGGAGTTAGATAACCGTACACCCCAAAGGGGGGGTCTCCAGCCCAAAAAAAAATTGAACGTAGAAGGCTGAAACTTGGTATCCACCCTCATATAAGGTACCACATCATATATGGAGTTAAATAACCGTAAACACCCAAAGGGGGGTCTCCAGCCCCCCAAACTGAAGATATTGACATAAAACGAACGAAACTTCGGTTATACACCCTTCAATACAAGGTACCCACATCAATATAATGGAGTTATAATGTCGTACCCCCAAAAGGGGGTCTCCAGAACCCCCAAAACTGAAAATGATTGACATAGAGCGACGAAACTTGGTATAACCCTTCAATATAAGGTACCCACATCATATATGGGATGGTTAAATAGCCGTACAACACCTAAAGGGGGGTCTCCAGCCCACAAACCTGAAATATTAACATATAACGACGAAACTTGGTATACAATCTTCTTATAAGTAACCTCGATACAAAAAAAAAAAAAAAAAAAACAATTTATTCTTTTAAGTTTATAGCTCCCAAATTTACGACAAACTTAACACTAAAGCAGTAATCATTCTATCAGGAGTCAAAGTACCATCTCAGGTCCTTCCATGATCTATTGATCTATTGATCTATTGAGCTATTGATCTATTATCTATTATTCAAGTCATATTTTTCTATAAAAATTGTTATGTTTTTACATACCTAAAGCAGTAAATCAGTAAATCATAGTACGATCATACCATGCCTACCAAATCCGTGATCCATTTGATCTTATTGATCTATGATTATTGATCTATTGATTCAAGTCATATTTTGTATAACAAAACAAAACTTTTATACTTTTATGTTTATAACTTTAAAAAATTTGTATTTTTTACATACCTTAAAGTAATCAGTAAATCGTAAATCAGTAAAGCATAAATAGTAAATCAGTAAATCAGTAATCAGTTAAAGCAGTAAATCAAGTAAATCAATAGTACCAAACCATCCTACCTCATTCGTGATCCATATGATCTATTGATCTATTGGATCTATATGGATCTATTGATTCAAGTAATAATTTTTTTGTTAAAATTGTTATGTTTTAACATAGCCCTAAAGCAGTAAATCAGTAATCAGTAATTAATTCAAACCACCCACTCTATCCTCTTACCCATCTATGATCTATTGATCCTAATTGATCTTTGATTCAAGTCATATTTTGTATAACAAAAAACTTTTTTTTTATAACTTTTTTATGTTTATAACTTAAAAAAATTTGTATTTTTACATACACTAATAGAGTAAATCAGTAAATAAAACTACCATCCATCCACACTTTCCTATCCAACCATAATCTATTGATCCATTCATATATTAATTTATTGCCTCCTGTCAAATTTTTACTAAAAATTTTACTTTTTATGTTTATAACTTAAAAAAATTGTATTTTTACATATATTAATTGAAATCAGTAAATCAAAACTGCACTCCACCTTCCTATCCAACCATAATCTATTGAGCTATTGATCTATCGATCTATTGATTCAGGTCATTTCATAAGCATAACATAAATAAGTTCTTTGGATAAAAAGCGGGAAAGGAAAACACAAGTTTTTATTTAAAGCATTTATAACACAAGTGCAAACTACATAATCTTTCAAATTTCAATAAAAACCATCAAATTTATATCTACAAGTCTATTAAAAGACACATTATTTAAAAATCCCTTAATTAGATAGATTTGATATAAGACAATAAATTAGAACTGATAAGGTTGTATAGGAAAAATAAGGTCTTAACATATTGGAACATTATTAATAATTTTAAAGAAAAGATGTTATAATGAATACTAAACATAAAATCTAAATGCAAAGAGTCAAGGAAATATAATATTATTTTTTATTCTTATACCACGGCAATCCAAGTGGACCATAGCTCGAAACATCCGAGGAGACAATGTTGAATGTCTTAAACTTTTTGTTTTTACTAAAAACTTTTAATTTTTAATTTTATTTCGTTAAAACTTTTTGTTTTTACTAAAATTTTTATTCTTTTTATTTTTATAACGTAAAAAATTGGTGTTTTTATACATACCCAAAGCAGTAAATCAGTAATCAGTAATCAGTAATCAAAACCACCTAACCTATACTCATGTCCATCCGTGATCCTATTGATCTATTGATCTATTGATCTATTGAGCTATTGATTCAAGTCATTTTTAGTAAAATTGTAATGTTTTACATACCTAACACACCTTACGCATGAGTAAACTACTAACATTAACAAAGTTCCACGCTTAACCAAACAGTAAAGTAACTAACAATAGCATCAAAAACGTAACCCTATTCATACTTTTTCAGCCATATCTCTAACATATCAATGTTAATCTCACACGATTAACTTAATAATATTTTAAGTTATAATTTATCATAACCTTGTTAAATTATCATACAGACCAACGAATATTTGCTAGCTTCTCAATTTTAAACATTAACATAATAATATTTAACAAAAATTTATCATAACCTTAACAAAAATTTATCATAACCTTACCTAACTATCATAATTCCCAACGAATTAATTGCAACATAACAAAGTTTTATCCAAACATACATAAAATAAGTCATTTGAATAAAATATCATAGGTGTAATAGTTTAGCGGATCCTAAGCAGTAAAGCCAATAAATCAGTCAATCAATCCACCAGCTCCCACCCTTCGCTGATCTATTGATCTATGAATATTGAATCACGGCTTCACATTTCCGTATCATTTTTCGCGGGTACATATCAATTAAAATAAGTTCTTATATATATATATACAATAGATATCTGCTATATATATATATAATATATATATATATATATATATTAATATATAATATCAGTTATAATATTATTTATATAAATATTATAACAATTATATTTATATATTATGTATACAATTAAATTAATTTATTTATATGATTTATTATTATTATTTGTAATATATATATATTACGGTATATATATATACCATATACCTATATATTATATACATAAAACTCACCATTAAGCATCCCTAGGCTTGGTGTTTGCACCCCATGTAATTTTTTATACTTCAAGTCGTTTTTACTTCACTGAGATTATTAATAATGAATTTTTTTTGGCCTTCATAGTTCGTTTGCTCGCGCATCTCTCAGAAAGCATTAGGCAATCATTCAGAGGTTTCTGATTATATAAAAGATGTGGTTATCATATTAAGTCACTTTCACGTTGTGGTATCATGTAGCGCAGTCTTAACAGAATACAAAACCATATTATGTTTTAATAGTAATACGAAATCGGAGACATTATACACATTGGTGTATAGATCAAGGATGTGGGGGTTTAAACTATCTTATATAAAAGAAACCCCAGATGGTTTTGATTTTTTTTCACCGTGTACAAGTCACAACCATTGTAATATCTAGTAACCAAACGTATTTTTATGAAGTAAGAAAGAACTCTCTGTAATGTCCACCCCTGCGCCTGGCTGAATGGGTTAAGGCTTAACTCAAACTCTGCGAAGTTTTAGTAGAATTTTCTTCTAATCAACCAGATCAGAACGAGTTATTACCTGTAAACATCGATAATATTGAAGTACGACGAAGAGGGAGGGTGAAGCGGTTCTCATAAAAGTTGATATCCTCAGAATTCAAAAAAACCAGCATTTATTTGAATGCGTAATATTTCCCGGTATACATGTAATGTGCAACAGTTTCATAATTAGATAGCATTTCAGATTTCTTAGTTTGCGTTATTACCCGCTCTACAAAACCTGCCGACCAGATATTTTTAAGCTGTTTTTAACCAGAAATACAGATTCTACGAGCCGTAGGTTTAAATACGCCTGGTTTTATTACACATTTTCCATACTCGAACCTCCATTCGGTGTGAAATTATAGACTTAGAAAAAGAGAGAGTAAGGTGGCTGACTTTATGACACCCTCTTCTGCTAATATTCGTTTTCGGTGAGTCTACTAAAACTTTGGTAGAGTTAGAGTACACCTTAACCCATTCTGCAGCGTGACGACATATACAGAGTAGTTCATCTGTACTCATAAAAATACGTTTGTTACTGCGGTATACAGATTGATTATTACACGTGAAAAAAATTGACTAATACACGTGAAAAATCAAAACCATTGGGGTTTCTTTTATATAAGATTGAAACCCCACACCCTGGGATCTTGATCACCCATTGTATAATGTCTTGTATATAGGTATATCTGTTAAGACGTAACATGATGCACACTTAGTGAAAATAGAACACTTTTTAGACAGAACACAACCTCCTAAAGCTTTCAAATCCACAACGATTATGACGCTAAAATAAGTCTCAGGAGAAAAGATAATATAAAATTACGGGTGCAAACACAAGCCTAAGGGCTAAGGAGTATTATATAATATTATATATATATATAAATATATATATATATTATTATATTATATATATATTATATATATATATATATATATATATATATATATATATATATATATATGAATTATATATTATATATATATATTATATATACATATAGATATATTTTTGGTTAGTCATATAAAGAACTAATTTTTATTGATATGTTTACCCGAAAATGATACTGAACACTGTGACCTGATTCAATAATTCAATTAGATCATAGAATCATGGAAGGGTGGGGCTGGTGGATTGATTTACTGATTTACTGCTTACTGCTTTAGGATCCGTAAACTATTACACTTTACTATGAAATTTTATTCAATGAACTTATTTTATGTTATGGTTGGATAAAAACTTTGATATGTTTGCAATTATTCGTTGGAATTATGATATGTATTAGGGTAAGGTTAGAATAATTTTTGTTAAGGTTACGATAAAATTTTTGTTAAATATTATAAGTTAATGTAAAAAACTTTGTTACGCTAGTATAATTCGTTGGTCTGTATGATAAATTGAAGAAGTTTGATAAATTTTTGCTTAAATATTATTAAAGTAATGTTGAATTAACTTGATATGTTCAGAGGATATGCTTGACAAAGTATGAATAGGTTACGTTTTTGTATGCATGTTGTTACTTTACTGTTGTTACGTGGAACTTTGTTAATGTTAGGTAGTTTACTCATGGTAAGGTTTTAGGGTATGTATAACATTACAATTTTACTAAAAAATGACTTGAATATAGCTCAATAGATCAATAGATTCAATAGATCAATAGATCACGGATCGGACAGGAGGATAGGGTGGTTTGATTATCTGATTTACTGATTTACTGATTTACTGCTTTTGGGTATGTCAAAAACACAATTTTTTACCGTTTATAAAAAATACAAAAAGAATAAAAAATTTTAGTAAAAAACAAAAGTTTTTAAACCGAAATAAAATTAAAAATTAAAAGTTTTTAGTAAAAAACAAAAAAGTTTTCAACGACATTCAAATCACTTCTCCCTGCGGAATGTTTCGAAGCTAATGGGTCCTGGGGATAGCCGTGTATAAATAAGAATAAAAATATAATAATATTTCCTTGACTCTTTGCATTTAGATTTTGAATAAACAACAATTATGTAACATCTTTTAAGAAAGAATAATGTTCAATATGTTAAGAAGTTTAGCATCCTCTACAGCCTATCAGGTCTAAGTCATGTAACTATATACTGGAATTTATTTCATTATATGTTTTTTAAATAATGTTTCTTTAATAAACTTGTAAATATATTTGCATTTCATGCGTAAACGACAGCCAATAGAAACTGCCTTATGTTTTAAAAGCTTTTAAATAAAAAACACTGTTTTCCTTTCCCGCTTTTTATCCAAAGAACTTATTTTATTATAAAAGAGAAAGAAAAACTGACATCATAGGATCGATAGGATCAATAGCTCAATAGATTTATGGTTGGATCAGGAAGGTGTTTGGATGGCAGTTTGATTTACTGATTTACTGCTTTATGGTATGTAAAATACAAATTTTTTAAAGTTATAAACATAAAAAGTTAAATTTTTAGTAAGCAATATGACTTGCATCAAATAAATCAATGTATCACTAAGTTTACATTAGATTAAAGTTGTTTATGAAAGGTTGTTGGATGGTAGTTTGATTTCTGATTTACTGCTTTAGTGTATGTAGAAAAAAATACAATTTTTTAAAGTTTATAAACATAAAAAGTATAAAAGATTTTGTTTTGTTATACAAAAATATGACTTGAATCAATAGACATAGATCAATAGATCAATAGATCACGGGTGGTAGGAGGATAGAGTGGGTGGTTTGATTTATCTGATTTACTGATTTACCATGCTTTAGGGGTATGAACATAACAATTTTTAACAAAAAAAATTTACTTGAATCAATAGATCCAAGATCAATAGATCAATAGATCAATGGAATCACGAATGGGTAGGATGGTTGATGGTACTTTTGATTTACTGGATTTACTGCTTTACTGATTACTGATTTACCTGGATTTACTGATTTACTGCTTTATCTCATATATTGATTTACTGATTTACTGGTTTTGGGTATGTAAAAATACAAATTTTAAAGTTATAACATAAAAAGAATATATTTTTATGTTTTGTTATACAAAATATACTTGAATCAATAGGGATTCAATAATCAATAGATCAAATTAGATAAATGGATCGGATTGGTAGGATGGTTGATGTACTATGATTTAACTGATTTACTGCCTTTTAGGGTATGTAAACCATAACAATTTTAAAATAGAAAATATGAACTTGAATCAAGATCAAATAGATCAATACTCAATAGATCAATAGATCATAGATCATGGGAAAAAAAAAGGGTTTAGGGGAGGGTAGTTTTGATTACCTGGGGATTTACTGGATTTACTGCTTTAAGGGTATGTAAAACGTAAAAATTTTTAAAAGTTATAAACTTAAAAAGAATAAAATTTTTTTTTTTGGTTTTTTTTTTTTGTTATCGAGGTTACATCATAAGAAAGATGTATACCAAGTTTCGTCGTTCATGTTAAATATTCAAGTTTGGGGCTGGAGCACCCCCCTTAGTGTGTAGGCTACTTTAACTCCAATATATGATGTGGTACCTTATATGAAGGGTGTATACACAAGTTTTCGGTCGGTTCTATGTCAATATCAGAATTTGGGGCTGGGGAGGACCCCGCTTTGGGTGTGTAACGATATTTAACTCCCAATATATGATGTGGTAGACCTTGTATGAAGGGTGTATTACCCAAGTTTCGGTCGCTTTTAATGTCAATATCTCAGGTTTTTTGGGCTGGGAGACCCCCCTTTGGGGTGTACGGTTATTTTAACTCCATATATGATGTGGATACCTTATATGAAGGGTGAATACCAAGTTTCAGCCTTCTACGTCAATATCTCAAGTGGTGGCTGGAGACCCCCCCTTTGGGGTGTACGGTTATTTATATATATATGATGTGGGTACCTTTATGTGGGTGTATACCAAGTTTCAAGCCTTCTAAACTCTTACCTACTAATCTAAAGTAACTCAATATCCTCCAGGTTTTTGGGGGGTGGGATGGAGA
>JABUQX010135439.1:0-12500 GCA_015478945.1 Trachelipus rathkii
ATAATATATATTATATATATATTATAATATAATATATATAATATATATATTATATATATATTATATATATACTCTCCAAGATAGCTACCACATAGTTTAAAAGAACAAACTACGAAGCTACACTAAATTGAAACAATTTGAATCAGGGCAAAAATTTCAGTTATGAAAAGTACAAAAATAATAAAACTAACAAAAATAAAAATAATAAATAACAAAATTTAGAATTACGATGTTTTTTATTCTACAACGCCAGAAATGATTTTTAACAGATTATTGGAATCAGGGGCAAATTTCACAATGAAAAAGTACAAAAATAAATTAAAACTAACATAAAAATAAAAAAAAAAAAAATAAAGTTTAGGATTACATGTTTTTTATTGTTACAACGGCAGAAATATGTTTAACAAATATTTGCTTCTTTAAACTAGAGCAGTTGTTAGATTTCACAATATACGTTTAATACTAACCAACATATATTAATACGTAATATATATATAATATATATATATATAATATAGTATATGTATATATATATATATATATATTATATATATAAATATATATATATACCGATCTCCCGTATCCGTTCATGTGCGTACCGTACCTTTAGTCCATACTAATATAATTAATATACCAATATACTATCAATATATACGTACAGTAAATATATACTAATAGTAATATAGCTAATAAATATATATATATACTATAATGGAGCTATTTCCATAATCCTTCTAAATACTATAATATTAATAATATACAATATATTATAAATAAGAGAGTGGGGGAGAAAGAAGAGAGAAGAGAAAAGAAAGAAGACATAGATGAGAGACGAGATAAGAATCTAAAAAGAGAGACGAGAAGCCTTAATTATAAATATGAAGCAGACGTATTGTACCAAATAAAATTGTAGAAATGGACAAATTGCTATTTGGAAAGAGAAAATATGATAAGGGTCCAACTCCAAAGAGTTTAAACTAAGTTTGTCAGATAAGCGTTAATGTTGGATCTTGAGAAACGTTTTTCTGACCTTTTTTGACCTTGATGATAAATTAAAAAACAGAAAATGCTTTTCAAAAAACTATTTAAACAATACACATAAAATCAAATTAAGTGATTAAGAAAATGAAAAAACTAGCTATTAAGTCTTAATTAAGCTCTAGGGAATCGTCAAACATGATCTATTAATAAAAATAAGAAATATCTAACAAACGAAATTATTTAAAATAGGATGTAGACAACTGAGACTGTGACGACTCTGGCGAAGTCGGATCTTAACAGAACAAAATCTTTTAAAAATCTTTAGGATTAAAATAAAATCCCTTTTTTAAGAAGTTCGACTGGATGCCAGACGACCTCATTCATAAATAAAAGCTTAGTCTGTATGTACCCCAAATACTAACTTTAGTAAGGCTATTCATAAATCTGAACTTTAGTGTAATTACAAAATGTAAGCAAAACAATCGGTAATCGCCCACTAGAGATTAAACTATTCAGGTATCTCGTATTGTTAGACCTGTTAACAGCTCACAGCGGAGTCCTGTCTCGGGTATTAAGTCTGCAAGGCTATCTCGTCCACACTGACACTGAACACCACCCAATAGAGACACGTAAATCAAATCAGCTCGCTCGATGAACTCCAAACTCACCAATTTAATACACACTGCCACTATAGTGATTATGATACTCACGAATACAATGATATGTGGTAGGCCGTGTTGAATCCCCTCTCGCCTATTTTGTCCCGAAAAACGAAAAATCTAAAACCCCATCTTTCGGGTTTATTATCACACGAAAATGATAATTTGGGACGGACTATAATTGAATTTTTAGAACAAAGGGGCATACAAAGAGTTTTACCACTGTTCAAGGGAGAATAAATTTATTTTTTTCCCCTTTAAAAACAATTTTTTTTGAAAGAACTCCATTTTCAATATTAAAAAATATATGGGTTTGTCATCTAAAATTCCTAAAAAATTATCGCCCAAAAATATCGATATATCAGCCAAGAAGATCATATTTCGGATAATCATATTTTATTTGCCATTCAATATATATAATAAGAATATATATATTAAAAATATATAATAAACATATATATATATAAAATAATATATATATATATATATTATATATTATTATATAATATAAACTATAATTAATATAATGATATTATATAAATATACTAGTATATAATATATAAAATATATATATATAATATATATAATATAAATATATATATAAAGAGATATCAATAATAAATATATAATATATTAATATATAATACCATTTCTATATATATATAATATATATAATATATAATATATATAATAAAATTATATAATAAAAATATATAACTATATATAATATATATATATATATAGATACATAGAAAAATAGATAGTAAAAAATTTAACTACTTGACATAGTAACAGTAAACTATTTTTAGACATATACTACCTTAGTATGTACGAATTTACCTGGTTAAATTTTTACTATTATAAGTTGTTCAATGAACTTTATATGGATAGTCTTGACTTTCTTTAGAGTTTAAAATATTTGCAAAGTGTAACATTCTGTAACCCCAATATTGGTAAATTCTACTAATCACACACATTTCAATATCTAGTAATATAAAACCATTTAAAAATTAGGCGATCTACTTTCAATTGCTATTTTCAGTTTTTGTAGTATTTTGACACCAGTGAAAAAATTGTTACTGCATAATTTGCTGTTTAGATCTAAAGATTAATACTATATTGTATTGACTTAGAAAATATAATGAAGTTAGTTTATTTTCTGAATAGTAAATACATTGTAAAATATAAACACTGTTTAGTAGGTTTAAGACACTGACTCAGCTGACTCAGACTCCTTCCCCAACCTTTCCTTCTCTGACTACGATCCATTCTCCTTTCTCCCACTTCCTTATGTATTCGTCAATTTCTTTCTTTTTCAAGGCGGACCCCTTCCCCTCCAATGTCCCCTGTACTCCGCCCCGACTTACTCCTTCCTCCTCTATGCAAGCTCCAATTGATCCTTCAACAGGTATTTCCTATTTAGGCAACACACCTCAGAAGGACCCTATGGGAGCGTAAAGTATGGCTCCTTATATTATATATATATAAATAAGCTATATATATATTTACTATAAAAATACTATCGCGTACTACATGATTCACGGTTCCTATCCTATAGAGTATACTAGTAATTAGTATATTGTATCGTATACCTATCTAGTAAGCATATATATCCAGTCTGCCATTATATAATATATATATTATATATATTACCAATATATAGTATTATATTATATATAACAGCTATATCTCTTTTCACGTTACCGGATCTCATCCAGCGCTCCGAACGGTAGTAATATATGCAAATTTATCAAGAACTGTACTGTTGTATAGACGTAAGTTTGACTGAGTTTAATTTTGCGAAAGTCCGTAATCGTACAAATATTTGCAATTGAATTCGAATTTTTGTAAAAATGGCATGTTATTACGCCTAATTTCTTGCACTAATTTTAAATATTAGACATCATCATCCACTTAATAATAATATATAATAATAAAATAATAATAATAATAATAATATAATAATAAATAAAATAATAATAATAATAATATAATTAATAATAATAATACTATTTATTTAATAATCATTTCCACTGTAACTTTAATCACTAAGTAATCTAGTTATAGAAAAAATTTAATTTTTTTTTTTTTTTTTTTTTTTTTTTTTTTTTTTTTTTGAAACAAAGTCTCCAATATACAAGGTTGGGCATAATGGTCAAGACTTTAACGTATTGCGAATGAGGTGTGTGTAATTTTTTTTTTTTTTTTCTTTATTTTTTTTTGCAAATTAGTATCGCAAAAATTAAAAAAAAAAATTATTCTCCCATTTAGGGGCTCGACCGACGGGGACACGAGGGGACAAGTCCCCCCCCGTCTCCACCGGAGCCAGAGACCCGACTCCTCCATCTTTGCGTTTTACCCTATGGTATTTTAGTTAAAAAACAAAAGAATAAATTTAGCTTCCCTTACAACTTTAGGATACTTTACTAACAGGAATCCATAGGTAACCAGCAAGAGCAAGGAGCGGTCCCGCCTCCCGTGAGACGGTGGACTGCGTTCCCCCCCTCGTCCCTCGGCTCACCCCTAAATGGGTAATAATTTTTTTAAATTCCACGAATAAATAAAAAAAAAAAAATGGAAGTTGTTTACTAGGCTGCCGTTCTCTATTAATATTAGTCAGCTTGTAGACACTGATATGTATACATATAATATTATATTATATATATATATTATATAAATATATATATATTATAGATATATATATAATAATAATTAATATATATATATGTAATTATATATATATGAATAAAATTTTAAATATAACTATAAAATTCTATGTGCATTAAGAATGAAACCTTAAATCTCAAAAAATCAAAAATAATGAAATAACAATCTAAAATATAAAAAAAGACTCTAGTAATGAGGATTGCTTCACATTTATTCATTTCAGTCACTATGATCTGGATAGTCGACTAGCTTGCTATCTACTTTAATTAGATGATAAAAATATCTTCGATTGCAAATAACACATATATAGCAAAGAAGAGAGATGAGAGAGAACGACGGACCGAAATAAAAAACCAGCCAAACTTTTAACTCGTTACTAACAATTTATTCCTAATAATTTGCTATATAGATATATATATATATTATATAATATATAATTAATAATAGATATATATATATAAAATATATATATAAATAAAATATATAGAATAATAGGCCCTCCTTATATTCTACTAATACTTAGCATAAACAAGTCTTCAATTATATATATATTATAATATTATAAAAATATATTAGAGATGTATATATATAGATAATATTTATATATATATAATAAATAATATATATAATATATTATTATATATAAATACATAGTATATTTTATATTATTATATATTTATATAATAATATATAGATATAATATTATATATACATAATATATATTATTAATATATTATAATATATAATAATAATATATATAATATTATATATATATATATAAATAATATTAAAAATATAAAATAATATTAATATATATATATATATTATATATATAATATATATTATATATATATATAATAAAAAATTAAAAATATAATAGATATATTAATATATAATATAATAATATACGAATAACAATATATAAATTTATTTTATACAATATCAGTATCCGCCTGGTCTAGTGTTAGACTATGTTCAAAACTAAAGAGTAGCGTTCGAATCCCACTACCCAGCTGGCGTGATCGAATCTAATATGGATCAATACCAAAATAGTTCAATGACTAGTGACTAATTAATATAAGATTACAGTTAAAATCAAGTTGCTGATAATGATGGTGTCAATGCATGGTATATAGTTTACAATCACCGCACAGAGCTACATAAGAATAAATATAACGCCGAATCAGTAGTAAAATTACTACCTCGTGTCTACTATAGTTATAAATAGAAAAAAATTAGTTAAAATTAAGTTCATTATACAACTGAAACAAAAGTCATTTACAATAAACTAAAAATCCGTTTCGACTACTAGCTATAGTGTTTCTTACTATCCAAAAGTGTAAAAGTTAACTTTTAAGAGTTGAGCTCACAGGAACCCGAAAAGAAGTAGAAAAGATACTATAACTATTGTTAATTTTAACTAACTTTTTTTTTTACTTTGCTTAAGTATAAATATATAATATATATATATATATATTATATAGTATTATATAATATAATATATATTAATAAATTAATATATAGATAATATAATATATATATATATATATATATATAATATATATAGATAGTATATATATATATATATAATATAATATATAATATATATATATATATATATATATATATAGATATACCATATATATATATATATTATTATATATATATATATATAATATATATATATATAATATAATATTATAATATATATAATAATATATATATATAATATATTACTAAATATATATATATAATATATACAATATACGATATATATTATATATATATTATATATAGTAATTATATATATTATATACTATATATATAAATACTAAATAATATACTTAATAATATATATATATAAATATATAAAATCTAATATATATATATAGTAATATAATAATTAGAGTTGTCACCACCACTCACGGCAAAGCCCTATTAGGGGGTGATGCACGCTAAAATTTCATCCCACTACGTAAATTACGCAGATGAGACCAGACGCAGGCTTTAAAGAGAGGGAGATTAAACTCAGCAGGAAACACAAGAGATGGAAGAGATTCCACAACAGATGTGGCAGGAAAGAAGGAAGCATCCCATCGAACAAGCCGAGTTACCTATCATCAACACAAAACTCTGCGCAGACACAGCACCCTTTGCGCTACGAGGCGTCGTAAAGGTGGTGGACGCGAGTGGAAGTTCCTCGAACACGCTGCCACTGCTACGTATAGAAAAAGAAAAAGCGACAACATTGCGCCGGAAAGAAAGGTCAAGAACTGGAAAAACGAACAGTTTATAACTTTGCTGATTTACTCAACCCGTCCAAAGCGTGACAGACCCCCCATATAGAACCAGTACTCCATACAAGGCGATGAGACCCTTGTAAGCTGGAGCAACTAGAAGAGGAAAAAACCATCCATCTAAAAAGAACTCCCACCCCTCAGCTGGAAACAACCGTCTGTGATTGAGGTTTCCAGACATTTTTTTATTTTAAGGCCAAGAGTTATATCAGACAGGAATCAGAGAACCCCGTCGAAAGATAGAAAGTCTAGAAGGTTGTTTAGGAAGGAGATTGAGAAGTGAGTTTAAGAATTGAATTCACAAAGTTGAGACGACCCCAATGAAAATTCATCAGATCAGCATAATAGAATCGAAAGATAATAGAGCAATCTAGAAGTAAAAGAAGGAGCAGAATTGAAATGAGTTGAAAATGAAGGGTCGAGGTCATCGCACAGAGTGATAGTTAGATGTGCAAGTGAGAAGATCATTAGTGTTAGGTAAAATAAATAGAAATATACTCCCTTCGGTTGCCACTATTAAGAGAATCGTGTCTGAGTGTACGATGGACCACTGCCAGTGAACGATTTGAAAGAAACTAGACTATTAAGCAAAGAGAGAGGAGGAAACCCGAAAGAGGATGCTTGAAGAGCAGTGACGCGTGCCATCCCGGCAAATGCTTGATATGTCAACCCACCACGCAAGTCTCCACGTAGTTCCTAAGAAAAAGATATATAAAGTTAAAATAGAGAAAAAATCAGGGAAGAAAATCACGAAAACACGGCAATCGAACAAAGAAGAGAAGAGATTCCAGATGCTCTAAAGTTAGAGTTAAGAAGGTTCAAAGATCTTTAGAATACAGGAACTATAGGCGATTAGAAGATCCAGAATGTTGCTCTTTTTCAGAATAAGTGGCATGTGCGTGCTTCCAACCACTGAGGTAAAGTGTTAGTATTGAAACAGAATATAGTTAAGAAGGCGTCAGCTCGGAAGCACATCCCTCAAACGGGGGATCCATCGGGCCTCCGCCTCCTACGTTCAATAGATCTCAGAGCCCATGCACCTATCAATCTAATCACAGCAATACATTAGGACACCTGTAAGGAGAAGGAGAAGAGGAATGCCAAATCGTCCAGGGTTGAGTTAGAGAAATACGAGGTCAAAGATATTGGCTTTTCAGTTGGAGAAGTAACAACAGATTCATCAGATCGAATAAGAGGAGATAAATGCAGTTTACAAATTGTTAAGTGTTTTGCAACGAGCCAGAAAATTTGCCAGTAGGAAAACCAAGGAGTTAAGCGCACTTTCGTTTGATGAAAACCCACTTTGCTCGTCGAAAGAGAGCCCTGCAACGATTCTAGCTGAATGAAAATTGCGAGAGTTATAGGAGAAACGAGAAATTTCCACCCCGTCTCTAACCTTAATGCGCAGAGAACAGCACGATCAACAGGATTATGAGGAGAAAAGATTAGTGAAAAGAATAACATGCTCTACCCGTCACATTAACAGCTCCCAACCTTTAATGCAACCAACTCATCAGAGTTAAAGCAGTCATTCCAATTAATGTTTGCTAGAAGCGACGCAAGGCCAGCCAATCACCCCGATCAAATTGCCAGAAAAAAAAAACGTTAGCAGATGAGCTTTGGAGAAAGATAAAGTAAAGAATTAGGTTGTCAGATACAATAGGCAAGATTTTATTCTATAGAGGAGAGACTTTGGGTGAAACATAGGTCAATTGTTCAAAATTGGTTGACGATCCTGAATGTGTATTTCTTGTATAGTGCTCCAGATCGTTGAGAATGCGAATGATTCAGCCTCCTCCCCACCAAATCAGTATGAGAGGATTTCCAACATTCAGTTTGTGTACATAAAATCCCCTAAATAGATACCTCAATTGATGAGAAGATATAACAAGCTAGTAGAGTCAGTAAGATATCAAAGAAAAGAGTGAAAATCTTTCCTTAATAAATAATAGATATATATATATATAAATATATATAATAAAATAATAATATATATAATATATATTATTATAAATATATGATAATATTAAAGAACGGGAAATTCTACCTTAAAATACAAGAACAGTGCACTTTACATCAAAAGGTATTCGCAACATCCTTTCTAATCTATGATCCACATCCTAATATGCATTAGGAAGACAATCAACCTCTGTTTGAAAGTGTCTTCAGCTGTCTCTCATAGTCTTTGGTCATTTTTAAATAAAATATCAGCTAATCTCTTTGCAAATAAAATTGAAAAAAATAATACATAAAAAAGAATCTAAGAATTAATTTCAAATATTATAAAATGGAAACATATCTTAGGAACACAGTTATGCCATTGAATATACTATGGGACTTGAACCTGAAGTTAATGCCTTACTCGGCTTAATATTATAATAGATATTATTTTAATCTTAGTATTTATTGCTCTTTTTTTAAGCTCTGGTTGTCATTTGTTTTCAAATCATCGTGTTAATAACTAAATTTCAAGTTCTGAGTTAAGATGCTTGAAATTCGAAGATATATTATATTTGCTATCTTTTTGAATTGTTAGGTCAGACCCTACTTAACTCTCCAGAGATATTCACTCTGAAAAATTGAACCTAACTGTCTGCTATGTGTTACAGTGCTCCTATGACTGGATGAAAATAATTTGAGCAACAGAATGTTTTTTTTATATGATAAAAAAAAAACTTGATTATATTTATTATTAAAGAAAGAAAAAATTTATGAATTACGAAACCACAAAAATAAAACACTTCAAGCAATGAGGATTAAAGTGTCCAACGGAGTAGTTACATACAGAAATGACATTAAATTTGGAGTCTAATAGCTACGGTGATGCGGTGCTCCTTATAGGATAGCCGATAACGATTTCATCTGACCAATTGTATATTTTTTCCCGAAAAGTTTATTTGGTTCGTATCCCAAATTTGAGGCTGTTGACCCCCTTGTGGAGTTCGAAAACCCCTTTTAAGACCCGCCTCAATTACGTCCCCCTTTTAGTAGGTTCTGTTATAGTATCCTCCTCAAACCTTTACTGCCCAACGCTGATGATGCGCCTACCTTGTCTCGAGTTTTCACCCCGCTACGCCCATCTTGATGGGGCTGAGCTCAAAATTCCGGTGATGTGAATGCCCTTATAGATAAGCGATAACGACTTTTCGTTCTGACCAGATTGTATATTTTTCGCGAAAAGTTTGATTTTGGGTTCTGTGATCCCAAATTTGAGGCTGCGACCCCCTTTTGGAGTTCGAAATCCTTAAGCCCGCTCACTACTTTCCCGCTCCTATTTAGCAAAGTTACGGTTATCTATTCCTTCCAAACTTCTACCCCAACGTTGGTGACTATCGCCTACCTTTGTTCTCAGTTCAGCCATCGATTGATGGAGCTCCATGAAAAACTTAGAAAGTTCGTAGAAGAGAAAATTGCGTGTTATATAGAGGTGAAATGAATTAGAGTATAAGAAATTTGCGAAGCCAGAGTTGGCTCAAGTGCCGGAGAGCTGCTGAGCCGGGTCTGGATCCAGCCAGAAGATTCGCTACAATCACAAATGAGTAAAATGAGGGTCGCTTAATTATTTTCAAACGAACCATAAATTCCAATTTGAGATTCCAGAACCCTTAAAGGGCCCGAGGCCCTCCCTGGGAAGGGGTCCCAATTAAAAAAAACGTTGATCGTATACAGATGAAGATGAGCGGAAAATAGAATGAATAAAAGTTCTCATATGAGAGCAAATATCATAGTATGTGTATACTCCGAATGGTTCTGTCCTGATAAAATTACTAACACCATTAATATGTCGATAATTATATCTAAGGACGTAATCTCATTTTCTAAGAATTCAGGCCCTCAAAGGTGATGAGACCCCCCTTGATGTCCATTGAAAAAAAGAATAAAACACAGAGTGCTGACAGAGGAAGATAGAAGGAATTAAAAGAAAGACTAAAAAGTCTCATAGTCGAAGCAGAACTCATCTATATATAGATATTTATATATAGATATATATATATATATATAATATATATATAATATATATATTATATATATATTATAATATAATATATTATAGATATATTATATAATAAGTTTATATATATAAAATAAAATATATATATATTTATATTAATATATATTATAATATTATATAAATATATATAATATATATATAAATATATAATAATTTATAATATATAAATTAATATTATATATATAAAATATATAATATTAATATAATAATTATATAATTATATATATATAATAATTAATTATATATATATATATTAAAATAGAATATATATTATTATAAGTATATATATATATATATATACTAATATATATATATAATATATATATATTAATATATATATAATATACATATATATATAATAACATATAATATATATATAATAATATATTATAATATATTATAATAAAATTATTATCATATATATATATATATAATATATATAAATAAATATAGTAATATAATATAATAATATATTATATAAATATATAATATAATTATATAATAAATATATATATATATAATATCTATATATATATCTAACACAGTTTTGCTGCCAAAATCAATCAAATCAATCATACGGGTGCATAGACGCCCTAAAGCTCCTACATGTCAATCACACTCATTCCTGAAGAATCTCACAATACAAGCCGAGACTCGCCCAAGAAAATACCTATTTCATCAAACCCACAGCATGGAAACACGCTAACTAATGCACATATCCCTTAAACGCCTGTTCCTTAAACTCAAAAACCCTTTAAAACTCTCCATCCAAGTTGAATTGTTGGTTTCCAAGTGTTCCTTAAGAAACCGAAATAAGTTCTTTTCAAACCCGCTTTGTCTGTACTTCTACCGATGACTCAAGACAGCGAGCAACGCCAGGGCCCCTTCGCAAAATGCAAAGCCTAACACCGGACAATTCGTCTTGCTGAATTCGAACAGAGTAGGTCGGGATAATAAGTGATACAAACAAGCAGATTGTAATGAGATAGTGTTAAATTTGTGTCAGGCAGGAAACATATTTCCCCAAGTCACTTTAAACAAGCCCTTGTGTATTAATACAAACATCTATATATATATATAATATATATACATACTAATATATACTATAATATAATAATAATATTATATATATATATATTATAATATATATATATATATATATATATATAATATATATAAATAATATAGTAATATATATATATAATATTAAATATATTATATATATATTAATAGTAATATTATATATATATATATATAAACATATAAGATGCAAACAAGCATACTCTATGGGTATTTATATATGGTATCAAAATCGTTTCTCTTCCAAAAAAAAAAAAATCTTCAATTTAATATAATATATAATAGTTTCCACAGCTCCATGGTTCCCAAGACTTAAAGAGAAAGGATGTATTATGTCATCTTAATATATTTTTATTTCAGCTGTTATTAAATTCTTAAAGAAATGAGTCTTCATTTATAACCATTTATGCATGAAAAAATGGCACCCTGAAAATTCCGCTGTTATATTTACTCGCTTGGGATAACACTTCTCGCTACATAGGAAGTGATCTGATCATTGTTACATAATAACACTACTCTGAACTTAATGATTGTGCTTACTTTTAAATCAAGTGAGATAATTTAAATTAATATTTTTATTATTACTGATTTATAATTATTAACAAACCTTAACTTTATTAATTTTTATCAATGTAGTTACAGATTATAATTGTGTGTTGTAATTACTAAACTATAATTGTACTATCGGGACGCCCCATTTATTCCAAAATTATCTATTCTCTACAGGTTGTTGTGTTTTGTAACGGGCTTGTTGTCACAAGCTTTTATTATTATGGCTTATGTTTGAATATAGTTTTAGAGGAC
>JABUQX010135439.1:17500-30000 GCA_015478945.1 Trachelipus rathkii
TATGATATAATATCATCGAGTATTAATCAGTTGCAGCAGAAAACATTTTTGCAAGAGAAAAACGAAAGCAATAAAAGTATGACGAATATATGAATCGCGAGCTTATTCTCAAAGCAAACCTCGATGTTGTGGGTTTGGTTGAAAGCTGGCTGCTCGGTTTGAAAAAAAACGGATGTATGTAGTAGCATATCAGTCAGGCAGTTAATACTTACTTCATTAACACCTAGTTATAGGCAAGATGTAGGATATTATAGAACGAAAATACTACCCATATTCCGAACTCTAAAATCTATTCTTATCTACCGTCCCAAAATCCCTCTCGTCTAAGAAGTTTCGCTAGCCGAGAAGATACCCAAACTCAAGAGAAATTTTAGAATTATCAAACGATGGTAATGTAGAAAACCTCGTGGCAATAATAAGCAACATTGCTTAAATATTTAGCAAACCGTCCCCCGCAAGTAGAAAGTTATTTACTCTAGATGTTTAAGTCCGCCAAACCAGTGGGTAGAATAAGCAACTATGACGTTTTCTCATTAATTTTCATAATTTATATGCACAGGTTATTAAAATCACTGACAAAGTAAAAAGTAATCTCCGACAGGTAAAGCACCAAAATATAGAATAATATATAAATAATATATATAATATAATTTATATATATTATATAATATATTATATATATTACCCTAGCTATATATATATATACGATATATAATATATAATATAAGTATACTAAACCGCGTGTAATAGTATGTCTCCTTACCCCGCAGCCAGGCAACAGTGCCTACCAAATAGAAAGTTTAAGTGGAAAGCCACAAGTTTCTTTTCTTTTTTATTTTCATCCCTAAATAATTTTTTGTCCATTTGAAGCAATAAAGTTTGCCTAATCATTTTAAATTTTAAATTATATGCGAGCAGGAACCAAATAACATTTAGAATGAGCAGCAACAGGCAAAAGTAAGAAAGCTCGGCAAAAATACAAGATTTTGGAGAATGGAAAGCCTACGACATGCATAAGTCAGAAGTAATTAGCTCATGCAAGAAGTTTGCCTTAATGAACCGCTTTTATTTTCAAAGTTTTGTAAGGAAATAAAATTAATCCCACTTTTTTTTTCTTTTAGTTTTGCTTTCTCAAAATGCCTTGTTGAAAGCAACAAGCAGAATGCCTCGAGTGGTCTTGATCATTTCTTTTATTATTAAATCGAAAAGGAAAGAGACAGCCACATGTGTACGATTATAAGATATATTATTATTATATATAATAGATATAATAAAATATATATTATATTATATATATACATATAACTATTATATATATATATATATGAATATAAATATATAAATTATTAGGTAATCATTTTTATAATAATAATAATCTTATATTTCACAACCTTTTGTATGGCAGAACTGATAGTGTCATCCATCGCATTTCTTTTGTAAAATATTTTATTCAGTCAGTTTTACCAACGACCTCTAATGATCATGTCGCTATAAGGGTAATATTATCAGTATCTATAGTTGTAGTATATGCCTTCATATTTTTCCTCTTATTGATGATTCCCCCTTAAAATCTAAATAACGACAGGTCTTTTTTGATGTTTAGGAGCGTCACAGAATGTTTCTATGATTTAGTATTTTTAATTGTTCCTGTATCTTTTCAATTATATAAAATGTTTTTATGATATATCATTAAAGCATAATATCAAAGTTTTTCACTAATAAAAGACTGCAAAACATTCGTAGAAGTCCCGCTCCTACCTAGAGCGCCTGCGAATAAGTATTCGAGGTTGTGTTATACCGATATTTCCACAGCATTGCTTTAAAATTTCCGAGAACATAATTTATTGATAACATTTTTTTATAATTCAGATATTGAAATATCATGTAGTAATGAGAGAGTACGTTAATTTATAATTGATAGAAAGATTCTGCCAATCCACGTTTCTGAACTTTGAAATAGAAGCTTGATTTATTGGATTTTGAAATTTAGTCTAACTTCAGTAGACGATGCAACAATTCAAACTTGAGATATGAATATGATACTAATTATACCCTACTGTATAAATAAAAAAATATCACTTGTTTATTATACAGTACTTATCATGTATATGTCCTATTAATGATGAATAATACATCCTTTTCTTTTATTGGTTAATGAAACCATTAGTTATTTGATTTTTATATAATATAATAACAGAATAAATTAAATATATATATTAGTTATTATAATTTAACATTAGCGATATGGAATATTTTTAAATGTAATCAAGTTTGAAAGGACTTATAATAATATATTAATATATAATATATAATACAATTATAATTAATATAGTAATATATATATATATTATAATATATATAATATATATGACTGCATCACAAATTAATGTTCCCAAGGTTACTACTAATACGGAATTATCTAGTATACAACGAATAACTATGATATTTGTGATTAACACTATTCGTTAAATTAGACCTTAGGAAAAGTAGAAAATATGAACAAAAGACGGAAGATAAGAGTAAAAGCAAATTTATTTCCGTTTTATACCATTTATAGATAAAATTGTAACTTTCAGCTAATATATATTTAAATAATTAAAAAGAAAATCTACTCGCTTTTGCATTTAAGCAGATAGTATATACAAATTAAATATATAATATGGTAATGCCTTTTTTGATTATAATTATGCTCCATTATAAATTCATAATAATAACTAAGTTTACTACTCCTGAGGGATGCCAAAAATATTTTCTCCAGAAGTACTACAAAGGAATTACACCGAGTAGACATCTTTTTGATAAAAAAAAAAAAAGACAGTATGCAAGTTACATTCATTTAAATAAGTAGTTGACTAATTTTTTTTTTACAGCTTCATTAATTTTTAATGATTTCCTTTTATACAGCAGTAGTTTTAATAACTTTGTTTTAATTCAGCTTCAGTAGTTTAATATTTAGTTTTACAGTTTTTTTAACACTTTTAACATCTAGTTTTTATATCATTTTAATATGCTTAAATTCATAATTTTTAAACCAATTTAGCTATTTTAATTACTGTATTACTTTTTGAATTAAACTTTATAATCTAATATACTTAGCTTTGTAATTCTATAGATCTCAGCTATATATAAAACTAGTTATCAATATAGTCAGAATTGCTTTTATTTAAAACCCACTATAATACCTTAATGTTTACGCTTTAAAGTTTATAATATTAAATTTAAAGTACTTTATATGTTAAATCTTGATCATTTGTCTTGGATACGTACCATAAAGTAAATTTTAGATAAAGTACAAACATTATACATTAAACAGAATAGTTAAGAAAAATCATAACCTTGTATAAGCTTTAAGAATAGTTTTTCAGTAAACAATACATGATTATAATGTATATGATCTTTTCATATATTCTATTAATAGATAGTTATACATTTCGCTGATAATTAACCTCTATAACATTAGCTTAAATTTCCTAATAGTGAATCATAATTTAAATAATAAATTAATAAAAGCAATATTTATACAAATCAATTAAACACCGGTTCTCTAAATAGATAAATCTATAAAATTACTTCAATAAATATTTGTGCATTCTTAAGAATACTTTAATCTACGCTTATGGCCAGCACAAGAAATCTATAGTATATTATATGGCAACATGCTGATTAATCCATTGGAAACTAATCTAAATAAGTAAACATTGAAAAAAATGAAATATTAACCAAAAAAATTATAATAACTAACAGAAATAAATTAATATTCAAATACAGAAACCAAATTAAAAAAAAATAAATATTATTTATTAACCTAAAACAAATATATTTAATATTTATTAGGTGTCGAAAATTATAAACTCATACACTATTTACAGGAAATTTTTAAGAAACCTGTCTTAGAAATGAATCTATAGTTAGATCTGGCAATCAGAGATTACTGGTATTCGTTGTTTACCAGATTTAAACCTACACTAAAATGCCAAATCGGTCCCACCTTACCGTCCTATTGCGAAGAACCAACAAATAAACACACGTGCATCCCTTACAGCCAGATACCAGTATCCTGTCTTCCACCTTGTTTGCACTTGAACTCCCTCACCCACGTCTCTCTACTTCTATGAAGATTCGGTACTAACCATCCGTAGATTGACTAATGATATTCATGTCTCTTGGACCTAATGCACATCCTTTGAATTGATTTAAAAACAAATCTTCTCAGTATAATAAATTCAACTTTCTTTTTAGAATGAGGGACACGTTATCGTATACACAGTTATTTTACCAAACAATTCAAATCAACATAACGTGTAAATTCAAATAGACGCTCAATAAGTCTACCCTACATGTTCAAACAGACACAGTCCTAGAATGCTCACAATACTAAACCGTATTGAACTATCGCCCTAAGATAATAACCTTAATTATCACACAATACAAATAACTTAGCATGGAAACACGCTAAATAATGCACATATCTCCTTAAACGCCTTGTTCCTTAAGACTCAAAACCCTTTAAACAATCCCATCCCAATTAGTAATTTGTTCGCTAAGTCTCTCATAATAAAAACCTGATATAAAGTTCGTTCAAAGACTGACTTCATTTACTACATATCTTACCTTAGAATCATAAGAGCGTAACGATAGCAAACGCACGTACCCTTTACCCAAATTAATATTGCAAGCCAACACCGACATTTCGTACTTATCTGAATCGAACAGTAAGTAGGTTCGGAATTATAAATGTGAGATTACCGAAAAGAAGCTAGAGAGTAGAATAATGATGATGTAAATTTGTCGAGGCAGGATAACACTTTTCCACCATAGGATCACTATAACCAATCCCTTGTGTAAATAAATACTTAAAATACATATTATATCATATTAATATATATTATATTTATAATAAATATATATATATATATAATATATTAATATATATAATAGATATTATATATATCAATGGTATTATCAACACATATGACTTATAAGAGAACTGTGGTTGATGTTGAGTTGAGAGTCAGATAAATATATTTTACTTAATTATATATTATAATTATCGAACATACGGTATTACTAATGAGTAGCCTCATATTATCAGGCCATAAAGATTGACCGATAATAATAATAATATTTTTTTTTTGAATATTATATATATATATACAACTACTACTATATATAGTATATATATTATATATTATATATAGCCTAGATAATAAATTTAGATAGCTTAAATTAAAAACAATATTAAATATTACGTCAACATAAAGGAAAAACATAATTTCATAATATTATTTAATATAAAAACTATAACTTTATGTATAATATATTACGTAATATAAACTATATTACATTACCTCCAATTTATAAAAGATAATTTACTGTTTTATCATAGACGTATTACTTTTACTTTAAAATATATACAGGATCTCAAAAATATATATTGATATCCAACGAGTATGGTCTTCCAGCAGTCCTATGTGCTACCCAAAATGACGTTCTTATGTAATGTGCAAGAAATTGTAGGCTAAATATTGTCCCACTTTTTAATTTTAATTTAATTGTTAGCTGTTAGTTCTAATTCTTAATATGAAAATTAGAGTTTTCAACTGTTTTTTTCCATCAAACCAAATAAATTGCAAATGAAGACATTCACCTTGAACAAATTGTCCCTGATGTATATTATACTCGTGTGTACTAATAAATTTTATGGTAAAATATAAATATTTGATTTGCTTGCCCATATTTTAAGACCAGCAAACAGTTTTATTCACAAGCATTCATTAATATATCAGTAAAATTCTAAGTTGCCATTGTTTTAATCCATAATTTGAATTACTGAATATATTAAATTATATATAGATACTTAACTAGTAATATCATACATATTTTGATTATTAACTTTATAATTGTGTGTTGTAATTACTAAACTATAATTGTACTATCGGGACGCCCCATTTATTCCAAAATTATCCATTCTCCACAGGTTGTTTTGTAACGGATTTTTACGGGGTTTTCCACCTAACTTGGTATCTATATGGCTCCATACTGATATATATATATGCATTTATGTATGTATATGTTTAAATAACAAAATAAGATGTAATAAGCTATCACTTTATTGACTCCTGATGGATTATTCCTTGCACAGAAGAATGTATGAAGCACTGTAGTTGTGGCACCCAAAACTTCCAAACATTATTACGAGTCTGACACCACATAGCATTTTATATATTATATAATATATAGAAGAATATTAATCCTCTACTAATTATATATACACCTAATAATTTATAGTAGAACAAACGCAGCTGCTAATATATAACGCTATTTAATGTTTGTGTCATGATTCATGCAAACAAATATATTATATTTCGCAGATATTAATAATAAAACTATTATTGTCATGAAAATGAACAATACGGAATGTCAAACAATACATAATAATATATCCTATAAGTAACGTATTCTTAACCACTAGCCTTATAGTTAATCATAATCTAAGCATTAAACATTTTGAGTAAGAAGTCCATATGAGGAATTATATTCTTATATATTTGTAATAACATAATATACTAGATAACATATAATATTATTGAATATTATATGATAACAAGAAAGTTCCTCTACTATATATCCCATTATATAAATCATTATCTATTAAATACGCTATATGCTAGATAAATGACAAAATCAAGTAATATAATATAACGATTTATGAGAATAATAAATTTATGAATATATTTATAATAAGATAATATATATAATATATATATAATTAAATATATAAATATAATAGAATAGTTATGAATTTACATAACTGATTTATATTTTCAAATGTAGGAATAAATAAAATATTATTCATTTATATCCTAAACCATTCTCTCCTCTACATATTCAACTACACAAGTATAAGTATAAAAGTCATATAATAGTATAAATATATATGAATAATATATTATAAGTAATAACACACATTAGCGACTCGACCACCCGAATAAACAACTACAAAACAGACAGACCATCCCATTAGCTTTACGGGGGCGTAAAAGATATTATTATATATATTATAGTAAGAGATCCTTTTATATATTTATAAATTAATATTAAAATAATTCATAAATGTTTTTAAATAATGGCTAATTATAAATTATGAAAAGCAAAAAGACTTTACAGAGGTGAATATATTATTATATTTAACCTTCTGACAGGAATATGAGCAATGATAAGAATATTATATATCTGAATAAAGTTAAAGAAAAAAAAGAGAAATAAATTAATAGTATATTATAATCTTAATTAAGAGTTATTATCTATATGTGATAAATCTTATATTGATTGTTGTAGTATCTAACTTTTACTTTAAGATTCTTGCGATTCAATGCGTATTATAATTTATTTTCAAATACTAATTATTTATATATATATATGATAATGATATATCCTATAAAAATCCGATTATATAATAAATTAATATATATAGGTATGTATATATATAAAATAATATAATAGATAAATATATAATAGTATATATATAATATATATATAATATAATTATAATATATATATATATATAAAATTATATATGTATAATATATATATAATATATATATATATATATAATATAATATATATATATTGATGAGGCATAGAGGAACTAAAATAGATTAAGTGCTAATCGAGGAAATAAATTTAGATCTACTAGACTCTTATCTAGTCATAGGAACCGTATATGTAATATATATTATATATATACTGATATATGATAAGAGTAAAGTTATGTAGTGAGTAGGTGAGGAGAGTACTGAAATATATATGTTACCATTTTCACTTATCTTATTATATTTAGGTTAATTATATTATTTATAATATTAGTATTAATAAAAAATATAAATATATGTGGACATTATCAATAAGATGAAATTCGTACATATCTTAAGTAAAATAAAGAAAGGTAATAGAGTATAGAAATAAATAAAAAAGTATAATTAAACTTACACATTCCCATTCTTACTTGACGATTGTTAATTCATAATATATTGTACATAATAAAGTAATAGAATATAAGAGATTAGGCTATATACAATACTAGGTGTAAATTACAGTCAATAGTAATATTAATACACATATAAATAAATGATAATATAGTTTGTATATATATATATCATTACTTAATTAGATTTATTTATAATTGATACCAGTTGAAATTAAACTAATATGATGAATTCACTACTTCAATTTATTGAGGGGAAATATATACACTAGTGGAAATAGTTTTATGGAAATATTTTTTGAAATAAATTAGATAAAAACTAAAGCATAGATATTATAACATACTCTTTCATAGCTCCACTACGTTACATCCAGTCGTATGAAAGGTGATAAGTATATTTATAGAACATAGATGAGTAAATAATAATTAATATTATGAAGCCACCTAAAGAGTAACATAAGGTATTAATACATACCTGTATTAAGATATGAGAAAGAACTCATATTTACTTAATGTAACTGATCATTTTTAAAACTCATTATAAAGTATGATATATATTTATTTACATAATAGTAAATGCAATGTTTTACATAGTTTAAATTATCTTTAACCCTCCCCTTCCTAAATTGTTTTCGAATTAGAGATAACAATACAATATATATATATATTATAATATATATAAAATATAATATTCCATTTAAACCTTCATTATTCAATTTATTATATTAATATATATTATAGTATGTGGATAATATATAGTATTATATATATAATATATATATTATAATTATATTAAAAAAAGATCAACGATCGTTTTGTATTTTATGCTTAGACGTGATAATATAAATTACGTGATTATATTCGAGTATTTATTATTTTCCGGTAATGTTAGTGCAATGATACTTTACTAAAATAAAGCTACTATGTGTTAGCAAACACTGGTCAAATAATCATGGACTGATTGTTTCAATATTAAGTAGATATTGATTTATTCCTGGACCTATGCACAACGAATATTTGCCCTAACTCGATGGTTTACGTTATATGAAAAAAAACGATTGAGAAAATGTGTGGCTTTCTCACAGCTTAAAACGAACTATTGTAAAAGCCGTTTCATGACCTCACAAGTTTATTAGTTGCAATCAAATCCCGAATGGGGGAGTAGCCAAGTAAATGGGATGTGAACATCTTCTGGACAGCGATTTAAGAGAAGTCTCCACTAACACTTTATGTAAACGATAACATGATTTATAGTCTGTTTGCACTAGTCTAGAATATATAATATACGATAGGTGTTAACGATTTAACCTTTTACGAAAAACCACATGATCAGGATTTAAGAGGAAGTCCCACTAACATCTTTATAATTCAGATTTAAACTTCAACTATTTTGGCAAATCATATTTAGAGGTTGCTACATTGCAGCAGATGAAACAAAGATGATTTTCAAAAATTTGGCAACCTCCCAAGTCAAGCTACCTTTAATCATCCAGAACATTTACTTCCTTGTTGCCAGATTTCTAGCGGATTTGAAATTAGGGGTTTAGACATTACCCAAAGCACTTTGGAAGTTTAAAGAGCTTAGTTAAAAAACATTAGTTAAATATACCACATAATTATAAGATGTTGCAGAAATACACTGACCCAAGTTGAAATATCTTGAGTCACATTGCTACATCGAACAGACCCCTATGATTGAAATAAGAGAGGCAAAACTAGTGATTTTATTCCAAAGAGGGAAAGGAACCCTAAAAATTCATTGTCTACTGGAAATAATATCAACATGAGGCGATAGACCAGAGACCTTGAAAGTTCAGCGAAACAAAGTGTCAATAATTATGAAAGAAGGAGCTGAAGCCATCATAATGAAGATGAAAAACAGAGAACTAATAAATATACAATTAGAAATTGGAAAAAAAAATGGAAGTTCAAGGAAAATCCACAATTGAGATGATAACAGCGAATCAGATATACTAATCTGGAAAAATAACAGCAAATGTGAAAGTTAGTATTCTTTTACCAAACCAGAAATAGTCAATAATTGAAAGAGAAAATTATAATCATCATGCAATTATTAAAATGAATCAAGTTGCAAAAATCATTTGGGAATATATAATATATAATATATAATGGGAATAAAATCAGGCTACAAGATCCTGAACAGCAACTTGAATTTGTTAGGAAATAGTTACAAGAAACGCCATATTTGACTTGAGAATGTTAGCAGAGAGATCTGTAGAGGTCGAGCGAGAGTTTTAACTATGCTTTGTGACTTTGAAAATTCTTTTGAAAGAATTAGACAAGGGGTCATCTGAAGATCTGAAGAACATATATATATATATATATATATATATATATATATATATATATATATATAATATATTATATAAATATATAATATATATATATATATATATATATATATATATATATATATATATATATATATAGGTACTTTATTAAACCATGGGTCAATAAAAAAATTAAGCTTTGTAAAGTTGGTAAAACTGGGAAATGCATTTTATGATCCTAAATTTATGAAACAGAAAAAGACAAACTTTCTTTGTAATGATGAATTTTCAAATATAATTTAATTAATATTAACAAAAAAGTAAAAAGAAATTGATATATATTTTTTGGGGCTTCACACCTAAGCTTATAAAATGAGTAAGCTTAGGCAATTTATTTCAGTTTAAATTTGATTTATGTACGTAGTTTGTAGAATGAATGTAGACGCCATGACACTGTTTTTTTTTTAATTAAAAGAATACCATAGAGTGGGATACACGTTGCCTCCAATGCACGGCAGACCACCCGCGGACTACCGCGGGCTTCCGGCAAGCCTGGGCCTAAAATTAAAATTAATTCTTCTTTTTTCTTACAACAATGAAAGAAGGCAATCTTAGCGTAGGTAAATAATTCTGAGATAGCATTACCAACCATTCCGATACTAATTTTATTATTGCCCCCTGGTTTAATAAAGGACATATATATATATATATATATATTATAATATATATATATATATATATATATATAATAGATAAAAAAAATATACAAAATATATATATATATATATATATATATATAATATATATATATATATATATATAATATATATATATATATATATATATATATATATATATATATATATATATATATATATATATATATATATTATATAAATTATATATAAATATATATATATATATATATAATATATATATATATATATATATAAAACTCCATGGCTTCCATTTCTCTCCCACCAAAACTAAAAAAGTACTTTTTAAAAAAAAAAAAAAAAAAAAAAAGGGAAGAAACGAAACCTGCCCAACCTTCTTCCAGCCGAACCTAACCTTATATGGTTCGCCCATCCCTGTAACTTCACAAGTCAAATTCTTAGGATTCATTCTAGATGACCACCTAACATACCCACCGATATAACCTCAAAACGACTTGTCATCTCGTGCTTGACCTGTTACGTCATCTCGCCTCAAAATCTTGGTGTACTGATCCCAAGTCCCTTTCATGTCTCTACATCGCCCTAATCCGATCGAAACTGGACTATGGCTGTGCAGTTTATGGTCATGTCTCCACAACACTACTACACCTGTTAGATCTCATCTGAAACGAGGCGATCCGTATCTCCACCGGAGCCTTCCGATCGTCTTCCCGGGTGATGCCACTCTCTCTTCGAAGGAAATACATCATGTGCACAAGTTATCTTCGTTTTCAAACCACAACACCGTCGCTTCTGACACCGAAACTGCAGGAGAAATACCTCAAGAATCTTTAATTAGCTGGGCATTTGCAAAACCAACTAGTTTTCCATATAAACATTCTTAATTTCCTTACATACCTTGCAAAAGGTGCTGCCGTTTTCTCTTAATGATGAAGAGTACACCACGCTTGCTATTCCCCGCTCACCAATTTGTTGGCCCCGACCTCTCTCTCCCAATCTTAGCCACCTGCTGCTGCCTTGTTAAAGGCTTCATTTCTGTCTCATTCCGTAATTCACGGTAACTTTACTCCAGTGTTTACTGATGGCTCTAAAATAGGGGACAGTGTGGGCGTATCTGCTGTATTTTCTGACCGCAACCTCTCCCATACCCTCCCCCCTCATGCCTCAATTTTTACGGCAAAATTAATTGCTATAATGATTGCCCTTTCTCGAATTCTAATCCTTAACCAAGACCACTCTTATGTCATTTACTCAGATTCGCTAAGCGCCCTCCAAGCGCTTAAACCCCTTATTCTAAAAACACAATGGTAACCTCCGTACAGAAATTTCTTCGATTGCTCCACTCCCGTAAGAAACAAATCACTTTATGCTGGACCCCCTCTCATGTAGGGGTAACTGGCAATGAAATCGCCGATAGAGAGGCCAAAATGGCCACCTCTTCGTTTTGGAGCTGTTCCAGGTACCTCCCGATTGCCATTCGACAAAGTCGCCTCCCATCAACTGATTATATGAATTATTATCCTGCTCTCAGACAAGGCTTTCGATCTT
>JABUQX010135439.1:35000-36552 GCA_015478945.1 Trachelipus rathkii
TTCGACTCGAATTAATGAACTAAGTTCAACACAAGAGCAAAAACTCACATCTCCCTCGTCGGGAGAATCTGAACAACTGGTTCCTAAAACCAAGTCACGTCTTTACCCTGTGGTGATACCCCTCCTCATGGGCGGGTCCCGCTAGCCTCTGGGTATTTCGGTTGGATCTGGGCTTTTATGCGGGGGCGTAACCTGTTGTCATTTGCCCAATGGGTATCCCGTTTTCCTTAGTGAAAGCCAATGGTCTTTTCCCAAACCGTGAGAAAGCCCGACCCATTTTCGTAGTAATGTAGGATCTCAAAAGTCCGTTACCCATAAACTCTTCAAAAAAAGAAAAAAGATATATTTTTAATCCTAACCAAAAAACCACATCCTGTTTTTCCTCTTCTAAGAAAACTTTAAAACGTCTTGTCGTTTTGACCGAACATTAGTCTCGGTCAGTCAAAACAACCCTCCTCGATCTTCAAACAGACCCAGTCTTGTCTGTTACCGACTTCAACTGTCTGTTCTCCTTTCCATTTTCTGTTAACCAGACTGTTAACCAGACAAAAAATGAACAGACTTTGCCCTTTCAAGTAAGATTCGTTCAAATCTTAGTTGTTTACACATGCGAAAATTCGTTAGAAGAGGTTGACAGCTATTAATGGCACATCGTTGGTTTTGAGAAAAAGGAAACTCCTTTTATTTTCCTTTTTCTCGAAACATTAAACTCCCCCCACGGGAACCCCGCCCCGGCATCCTATCCATTGTCTCCGCAGGCAAGGAAGGCAAACCCGGGCGAAGTCAAGGGGGACTTAAAGAGATGCGGGGGTTGGTAGGCAGTGGGCTATTCTTCGTCGGAAAGAATAGCCCGTATCCTCTGCTTGGCCAATATGTGCGCTCGTCGCAAGGGTCTCTCCGGAGGAGAGGCCGATGCTTGGGGCGCCTCGACTGGTGGGAGCGGATCTGAGGGATCGAACAGGTTGGAGTGTATCTCCAGAGGGTACAAGTGGATAACGGCCCTTGTTATTTCCCCACGGCTCGTACTGAGCAACACCGAACGGGTGTGCCCATCGGGGGAAGTGTAAAGGGTTTTAATGATGCCCAGTTTCCACTTTAGACGAGGGCCATCGTCCTCAATTAAAACTACGTCTCCGACCTTAACGTCAGGGCGGTTGGAGACATTCCAAGATTGTTTCAGGCTGAGCAGATAGTCTTTGCTCCAAGCAGACTGAAACTTAGCTATGAGGGAAAGTAAATACTTGTACCTCTTGTTAACCTTCACCGGGTCCCTGTAGGTGGCATCATGTTCAAGTAATTCTTCAGGGACAGGAAGGGTATTCAGCTTGTACCCCACCAACAAGTGGGAAGGAGTGAGGGGCTCCTCGCAGTGGAGCTCGTCGCCCACGTAGGTGAGGGGTCGGCAGTTGACCACAGATTCCACCTCCGCAAGCACCGTGTTGAACTCTTCATAGCTAACTAGAGAGGTTTTGAGGGTCTTCCGAAGATGGGTTTTGGTCAGGCCTATTAAACGTTCGAAGAATCCGCCATAATGGCTGCTTCTAGCGGGATT